>JAPXFY010007860.1:0-10017 GCA_030674185.1 Monoplex corrugatus
GGGGGGAAAGGCCCTTTTTTTTGGAGTTGGTTTTTAAAAATATTTTTTAGGTAATTGCTTTTGTTCTGGCCTCTCTTTCCCTCCAGCTTTCCATAGAGCGTCAGGTAAACCCAGGAAAAAATATTGGACGGACTTGGGGGGTTGTGAGACAGGGGGGGTGGGAGATGCACTTGCAGTGATAGGACGATTCATGAGGGGGGCCATGATCCCCAAAACGCCAGCGGCAGGGCACATGTATGAGATGATGATGACGCGTTTTTCCCCCACTCCCAAAAGGAACCATACTTTTTTCAGGGGTTGCATACTGGAAATTTCGTTTTATATAACCCACATACAAAGAACGAATTTGATTCAACAAGCCGACAAAGCAAGAACAGCAAGAAAATCTCCTACTCAAATTAAATTGCATTTCTACAACAAAACACTCGCAGCTTTGCTGTCACTGTGAAACGGGGCATCAAAAACAAGCCAGGAGAAAAAAGCTTGACTATTTTGACCAAAAGGGTTAACAAGATCTTAGGCATAAGGAAAAGGGGTTTGTAAAAAACGGGGAAAAAAACGTCAAAAGCATACAGACCCCAGTTACCAACATCAGCTACAACATCGTTGGTTGGCGGGGCCCCCGTGACGCCGCTTCCAACCAACCAAACAAGCCCTGCTGGAACCCGAGGGGACGGTGAAGAAGGGAAGCCCAAGAAAAAACTGCAAGCCTACAGCGGTGGAAAAAAACGCGGGAATGATGCTTAAGACGCTATGCCGATCTCCCGGGTTTTGGAACATTTTTTTCCTGCCTTTGTGTCGCACGCGCGGGAGCCCCTAAGCAAGCACGCAAGAAGCAAGTAAGCAAGTAAGCAAGCAAGAAAACAACAAGAAAAATAGGTAAGAAAAACAAATAATAAAAATAAAAAAAGCAAGTATACAAGCAGCAAGCAAATAGATAAATAAGAAATAAGGAGTAATTAATAAGAAGAAAGAAGCAATCAAGCAAGCATCAAGCAAGCATGTAATTGAGCTAGGGGGAGCAAGAAAGAGCAAGCAATGAGAAAGCAAGTGAGCAAGAAAATGAGCAACGGGCAAAAGTATGCCCCCGATCACTTCGTGGCTTCAGAATCTTTTTCGTGGATTTATTTTTCACGAAAGGGATTCAGGAACTGCAAGGTTTGCTAACAACTTGCCCTGGAGACGGGAAAACAAATCTCCCCCTTGCACACCAGGGTTACCGGGCAGTTCCCTCGGGAAATGTCAACTTTTACCCACCAGATGCTACAAGGAGCTCGCCTTTCCAAATCAAAGTCTGATATCTGACCACTCGGCCATCAGTCATGTCAACACATACACAATGCACGGGGTAAGAATTAAGACATTTGTTCGAAAAAGACCAAACCCCCATTTGAAAAGGGCGAAAAACATCATAAAAAAGATAAAAACACAAAATACAAAGGTCATTGTTTGACAACATACTTTTAAAAATTAGAAAACACATCGAAGTGATCATTCTTCAAAAAACAATAAAAAAATTCTTAATAAACCCAAAGGAGTTTTGTGTTGGTTATGAGTTCAAAAGTCCACATTTTTTGAAACTAATTGAGGAAAAAGATAACCTCTTCGTTAAGAATTTTTTTGATGTACGTTACCCTTCTGAAAACCCAGGGTTTATCAGTCTGAAACATTTGGATTAAGTGGTACTTAAGCATTAACTATGTTCAAATTTTTAAGGGCAGACAACATGGATAAAGTGAATTTCACTTTCATGATGCCTTTGCATTAGGACATTTGCGTCTCTTTTTTATCTTCATGTGCACACCCATAAAACAAAATGCCAAATCAGCTTCGTGTGTGTAGGTTTTGTGTGTGTGTGTTGGGGTGTGGGGTTTGGGGTGTGAGGAGAGAGAGAGAGAGAGAGGAGAGAGAGAGAGGAACAAAAACAAGGACAGGGGATGATGTAAGATGTTTTTCAGTCCCCCCAACGTGGGGCTCGCCCTGTCCACAGGGGGACTCAGGGTCGTTCTTTAGAGGTAGGGGTTTTTAAGTCCCTGTGGGCCATTACTCAGGTCCCCCCCCTGTTTAGATATACACGTACTCTCGCCTCTTTCTCCCCCTTGCTTCCCCTCCACGGCAGTAGCTGTGTCACCTGAATAAGAAGACCACCCAGTTTTAGCGAGTCCCCAAACCCATTCCCCCTTCGCTTTCCTCTCACCCCCCCCCCCCTCCACCCTTCCACCCCCCTCCATCCCCTACCCGTGTGTCTTTTAAACCCCTTCTATCTCCTCCTCTCTTTCCCTCTTTTTCCTTTCCCTCTCCTGGTGCTCCGCCGAGTGTTGCTCTCTCTCTCTCTCTGTCTCTCTTTCTCGCGTTCTTCTTTCCCATTGATTGCCGTACGTGTGTGTGTCTGTTTTATGTGTGTCCGTGAGGCGAGGGGGGGACGCCAGGAAATGACTCTCCTTCTGGAGGAAACGGGCAATCCTGATGGTCTAATTGCTACGACAGATTTTAGCCCCCGAGTCTTCTTTTTTCGCTCTTTTTCTTTCCTTTTTCTTCTTCCCTGTTTTGGTTTTCCGCCTGATTTGGCGACAGTGTATTTTTGTTTGCGTAGTTTTTTGCGTGGTGTACTATTGTGTTTGGGGTGTGTCTTATTATTATTTTGTTTGTTGTTGTTTAAAAGTTGCGACCCCCGAGGTCTGTGGGGGATTGTAGGACCATTGGAGACACTGAAGGAATAAAAATTTAAATACATCGATCTTTCATAATCCTGCAAGCCACTCTTGTGTGCACCTTTTTTCTCATTTTGAATGTTCTCCCGTCATTTTTTTTTTTTTTAAACCTTTTTTCAGCAGAAACGAAAACTAGTGTAATTTCAATGACCCCTGTAACTCGATTTTTTCGATTAGTCTTTTTTTTTCCTTTTTTTCTTTTTAAAAAAAGTTCCGACTTTTCTCGTATGCATGTTGCACGTTTTTTTAAAACCCTCACGTCGGGCGGTATGCGCTGCATATCTCATACCCGCTTCGGCGGCTGTGTTTTGCGGGTGTTTTCGGTTTATAACCACAGAACACTGATTTAACGACGTATAGGTCTTAAGGGGGGAGTTGCGTCTCCGTGCAACACACAAAGGGGGGTTTGGGGTTTTGAGCCCAATAGAAATTGAACAATTTGATTTGGGGAAAGGGGGGAAAGTCTCCGTCCTCTATTCCCCAAAGGGGGGGGTCCCCCCGGAGGATCGCCCCCCAGCCTTTTCCGACAAAAATTGACGACTTACCCGCTTGACTGTCGCGGGTGTCCGTCAGTTTTTTTTTTTAATTTTAGAAAGAAAAGGGGAAGAGAAGAGAGAGAAGAGGGGGAAAGAGAGACAGAAAAGAAGAGAACAGACAGACAGGAGAGAGACACAGAGAAGAAAAGACAATAGACAACAACAGACGACAGACAGAAAACGGACAGACAGAAAGAAAGAGACAGAGAAAGGGCCAGAGGGGAAAAGGGGGAAAGAGAGAAGAGAGAGAGAGGGAGAGACAGAAAAAAAGGAGAGCAAAAAAGAAACGGAACAGAACAGAGAGAGAGACGGGACAGACAGAGACAAGACAGTAACAAGACAGTGAGACGGGGAAAGAGAGACAGAGATAGGCGAGTGATTTGAGTGAGTGAGTGAATGAAGAGGACAACAGAAGAGAGAGAGAAGACAGACAACACGCAACAACAAAACAGATAGCAGAAAAGGGGTTGTGTGTGGTGGGGTTTGTGTGTGTGTGTGGTGCGTGTGTTTTAAGAAGAGAGAGAAAGAGAGAGAGAGAGGAAAAGGAGAGAGAGAGAAAAGCGAAAAACGATAAGACGGAACAGGCAAAACAAATGAACATTGTTTTTTCGCCCATGCAATAAAAGGCTATAAATACGGGGGCTTCCCAAATAGTCTTCAATCCTCCCATTTATGAACTGTTTTTAATAAACCTTTTAACTTGTGTTGAAAAAAAAATAGATTTTTCAAGCCTTTCACGCTGTTTAATCACAAAACCATAACTGAACCCCTTTCCAGTTTAAGTGTATACGTCATTGAAATTGACCAAAAAAAAAAAAACCCAAAATTGGGACATTTGGGCCCCCAAAAATTTATATTCATTTGAGAGTTTATAAGAGATAGTGTGTGCCAATGGGACAGATTGCGTTTTGGGTTTTAGCCTGGTTTACCCGTTGGGGTTTATAGCTGGTTCATCTGTTTGGTTGAAGCTGATTTCACCTTTGGTTATACCTGGTTTTTCCCCTGTTGGGGTTTATAGCCTTTTTACCTTTTGGTTGATAGAGGTTTTCCCGGTTGGTTGTGCTGGTTTCACCCTTTGGTTTATTAAATGGTTTACCCCTTGGTTTTATAGCCTGGTTTCACCTGTTGGTTGAAGCCTGTTTCACTCTGTGGTTGTAGCCTGTTTCACCTTTGGTTGATAGCTGGTTTCACCCGTTGGTTTATAGATTTTTCACCCTGTTGGTTGATGCTGGTTTCACTCTGTTGGTTGATACCCGGTTTTTACCCTGTTGGGTTTAAGACTGGTTTACCCCGTTGTTGATAGCCTGGTTTCACCCTGTTGTTGATAGTGTTTCACTCTGTTGGGTTTATTTGTGGTTTTACCCTTGGGGTTGATAGACTGGTTTTACCTGTTTGGTTTATAACTGGTTTTACTCGTTGGTTATAAACCCGGGTTTTTCCCCCTTTTTGGGTTTATAGCCGGGTTTCACCTGTTGTTGATAACTGGTTTCACCCCGTTGGTTATTGGGGCCCCGGGGGAAATTTCACCCTGTTGGGTTGATAGCCTGGTTTTACCCTGTTGGGTTAACCCGTTTCACTCTGTTGGTTTTTATAGCCTGATTTCACCCTGTTGGTTGATAGCCTGATTTCACCCTTTGGTTTAGTTTATTTACCTTTTTTATTTTTTACCCTGTTGGGTTTATAACTGGTTTCATCTTTGGTTGTACCTGATTTTCCCCTGTTGTTTATAGCCCGGTTTCACTCTGTTGGTTGATAGCCTGTTTCACCCTGTTGGTTGATAGCTGTTTCACTCTTTGGGTTTAAAAAACTATTTCACCCTTTTTTGGAAATTTTTACTCTGTTTGGTGTTGCCGATTTCACCCTGTTTTTGATAGCCCGGTTTTACTCTGTTTTTGATACCGATTTCCCCTGTTGGTTGATAGCCGATTTTCCCCCCGTTTTTGAAGCCTGTTTTTACTCTGTTGGGTTTATACCTGTTTCACCCTGTTGGTTGATGCCTGTTTCACCCCGTTGTTGATAGCCTGATTTTACCCTGTTGTTGATAGAAACCCCGGTTTCCCATTTTACCCTGTTTTTTTGATAGCCGGTTTCACCCTGTTGGGTTGATTTACCCTTTTGGGTTTCCCCACTCTGTTGGTTGATAGCCTGTTTCACTGGTTTCACTTTTTTTAGGTTGAAGCCGTTTCACTCGGGTTATAGCCTGTTTCACTCTGTTGGGTTGATACCCTGTTTCACTTGGGGTTGATAGCCTGATTTCACCTTTTTGGTTGAAGCCGGTTTTCCCCCTTGGGGGGTTGATAGCCGGTTTTCACTCTGGGGTTGATGGGGTTTTCACTCTTTTGGGTTGATACCTGTTTCACCTTTTGGGTTGAGACGGTTTCACCCTTTTTGGTTGAAGCCGGGTTTCACCTTTTTGGTTTGCCTGTTTCCCCTTTTGGTTGAGCGGGTTTCACCCCTTTTGGTTGATACCCGTTTCACTCTTTTGGTTTGATACCCGGGTTTCACCTGTTGGTTGTAGAGGGTTTCCACCTTTTGGGTTTGATAGAGGGTTTCACCCTTTTGGGTTGATGACTGGTTCCTAACAATTTCAAAGACAACTCCCCAACGGAGGGGGTTTCTGACTGGAAAGGGGGGAAAACCGACGTTTCAAAAAAAAAAAAAAGATTTCCCCATATTTCAGTTCGTGCGATTAGTGAACTTTTGGTGTTTTTTGGCACAGCTGAAGGGTTCCCGACTTATGATTTGTATGAAGCAAGGGCTGAAAGGGAACCCTGTTTTCCCTGCAGCCCAAACGGGCAGAAAAAAAGAGGGTTAAGGTGCTAAACAATATTTGAAATGTTTCAGCCAATGGCCGGAAAAAACTATGTACAGATCACAGTACAAAACGTGGACATCTTCTGTCATCCCTAAAAAACGATCAGGGATATTTCATACATCCCTAAAAAACGACCAGGATCATTTTTCTATACATCCCTAACAAACGATCCTGGTCTCTTTTACATCCCTAAAAAAACGATCCAGGGTCATCGTTTATGACATCCCTAAAAACATAGGATCATCCTTGCACCCCAAACAAACGACCCCGGGGATCACGTTTATGAATCCCAAAAACGATCCAGGGATCACTTTTTTGACACCCTAACAAACACCCATGGATCATCTTTTGACATCCCAACAAACGATCCATGATCATCGGACATCCTTTTTAACAAAGACCCATGGACATCTTGACACCCAAACAAACGATAAAGGATCTCTATACACCCAACAAACGTCCAGGATCATCTTGACATCCCAAACAAACGATCCAGGGTTCATCTATGAAATCCCTAACAAACGACCAGGGATCCTCTGACACCCCTAAAAAAACGATCCAGGGATCATCTTTGACATCCCTAACAAACGCCCCGGGATTCGTTTAGAACCCCCAAAAAAACGATCCAGGGATCTGTTTATACATCCCAACAAACGATCCTTTTGGGATCATTTTCTCTGAATCCCTAAAAAAACGACCCAGGGATCATCTATGACACCCCAACAAACGATCCCATGAATCCCCTGGAACCCCTAACCCCAAACGACCTTGGATCATCTTGCACCCCTAACAAACGTCCTGTCATCTGTACACCCCAACAAAGTCCAGGTCATCTTGAAAACCCTAACAAACGATCCTGGTTTCATCTATGAACATCAAACAAACACCCATGTCTCTTTTGACATCCCAAAACAAAGATCCAGGGAAAATTTTCAGTGACACCCCAACAAACGATCCATGGATCATCTTGACATCCCTAACAAACATCCTGGATCGTTTTTTATGACATCCAACAAACGATCCATAAATCTTCTTCTATGACATCCCAACAAACGATCCAGGGATCTTCGTTTTATGACACCCCAACAAACGATCCATGGATCATTTTCTCTGACTCCCAACAAACGACCCAATTTCTTCTTTGTTTTTAAACTGGGGGGGGTCGAATTTCCCATCTTAAAAGTCCGTAGTTGTTGGGCTAACAACTTTCCCACCCGAGCGGTTGCTGTTGTTTCTTAAAAGCTTCAAGTGAAAACAAAACTCTTTGAAGTTTTTAATTTCCTCCCTTTTTCCCGTGTCTGTCTGAAAATCAAGGTTGGAAAAAAGGAAGGCCGTCCTTGTTCAAAAAAATTTTTGTTGGAGCCAATCGCAGGTTTTTTATGTTTCTTGTTGTTTTTGTTTTTGTTTGTTGATTTTGTTTTTGTCGTCGTTGTCTGTTGTTGTTGTGACGTCATGGGCGTTGTTTTTTTTGTTGTTGTCATTGTTGTTGTTGTTGTTTATGTTTTTGTGGTGGTAGTGGTGTGATATTGGTGTTTATTGTGATGGATTTGGGATATTTTATATGTTGGGTGTCATGTTTGGTGGTGGTAATGGGTGTTTTTGGGTGTGTGGTGGGGTGTGGTGTGTGTGTGGTGTGGGGGTGTGTTTTGTGTGTGCATGCCTTCTGTCTGTTTGCTGTTTCTGTCTCTGTCTCGTCTCTGTCTGTCTGTCTGTCTGTCTGTTTCCTCACTCTCTCTCTTCCTTTCCCCCCCTTCTCTCTTTCCCCCCTCTTTGTACGATTTTTTTTTTTTGTTTTGTTTTGTTGTTTTTGTGGGGGGTGTGTGTGGTGTGTGTGTGTGTTGGTTTGGGGGTAAAGGGAGAGGGTGAAGGGGAGGAGATGTTGTGTGTGGGTTTTTTTGGCTTTTATGGTTGGGTGTTGTTTGTTTTGTGTTTTTGGGTTTTGGGGGGTTGTTGTGGTGTTTTGGGGTTTTTGTGTGGTTTTTCTGTTTGTTGGTTGTGTAGTTTGGTTTGGTTTGGTGTTTGGGTGTGGGGTGGTGTTGGTTTTTTCTGTTTTGTCCTTTATTTTGGGTTTTTTCCCCCACTTCAGTTTGGGGGGCTGGGCTGTGGTTGCGGGCTTCTGTCTGTTTGTCTGTCACTTTTTTCTCCCCCCCCCCCCCCCTTTTTTTTTTTTTTTTTTTTCCCCCCCCTTTCCCCACACCACACCCACACCACAACACACACACACACACACACACACACACACCCCCTAACACACAGTCTCTGTCCTCCCGTTTGCTCTCTGGTGTCTGGTGTTTGTCTTCGTCTTTTTGTCTCTGTCTGTCCCCTGTTTTGTCTGTCCCCGTCTGTTGTCTCTCTCATTCTCTCTCTTTCTTTGGGCTCGCTTGTGTATACACGTAAAGTATGTTACGGTTACAAAAGTGACGCCCAAAACGAATCCTTGGGGTTTGTTCAAGAGGCAAACATCGTGCTCAGACATTCCAAAAATCTCATCATCATCAGGTGCCTGCCGCATGGCTTGGCGACCCCTGGACTTCCAACCCCCAACCTCGTTGCCCCCCGCATTCCCCCCCCCTTCTCCCCACCCTCTGCAAATCCGTCCGCTTCTTCCCCTGGGGTACCGGGGTCTCTTTTCCCCCAATTTCCGCCTGACCAGGGGCCCCCAAAATCCCCCTTCCCACAAAATTCCTATAAATGTTGTGTCTTTTCCTAATCTTCCTTATGAGTGATCTATTTGTGTCTGCCCCATCAAGCGTCTCGTTTTTTTTCTTTGCGTCCATGGGCCTCAAATTTTTAAAACCAAACTCGGCTGCCTCGATCCTCTCGGCTTTGCTTGCGACGTTTCCCCGCCTCGCATCCGTAAACATATTGGGTTTTATATAACATTCAAGGACTCCTTCTGATGTTAATTATAGGGATTTATTGGGAAGAAACTTGTCATCTTTTGAATGCGTTTTGGGGTTGGCCGATTCTGCACTATTTTTCCATGTGCACTGCCGCTGATGAAAGACCCTTCCCAGGTATTTGAACTTTTTTCCTGTGTCAAGGTTGTGCCATTTGCTGTATTTTGCATGGGGGGGGATTTCATGTTTTTTTACTTTCACCTGACTTCATTTCCCCTGTTTAGTTTTCCAAAACCCCCTTCCCCGCTTCTGTTTCTGTATAATTCACAAGGTTTTGTAGGGCCCTTTCATTTTTTGCAATTACACCGTGTCACTCGTCCGAAAGTTTTTTACATTTTCCCTCCAAAATCTAATCCGGTCTTTTTCTGGTTTTCAGATGTTTTTTGCTATACGTGAAAAAAGATCGGTGACAAAACACAACCCTGTCTGCCCTCTTTTTTATGTTTTTAAAAGCTTAATTGTTTTTATTCTCATTGCAGCTGTTTGTTCCCCGTAATTTCCTGATTATTCGTAGATCTTTTCCATCGACATGGGCTCTCCAGTTTGGGTTATCAATTCATATTTCGTACCCTCAAAAACCTTGGTATATCAAAAAAGCATAAATACAAACCTTTTCTCTCAATTGACTCTTAGAAGTTTTTAGGAAAATATGGCATTAATAGTTCCTTTCCCCCCCAAATCCAACTGTTCTTTTTGCTATCTCTCTTTTGATTCATCCTTTCTTTATCATGACATTTTTAAAAGGATTTTGATGATCTCAAAAATGATTTTCGATGAGTTTGCATTCTATAGCCCCCTTTTTTTTTGGAGGCAATGAAAATTGATTTTTTCATTTCTTTGGGGGGTTTTCCGTGTAAATTTTCATTTAGGAGGGACGTTATTTTTTCTAACCAAATTCCCCCAGGGGTTCAAGTGAACGGTCCTGTGGTTTTCCCTGGTTTCATCTTTTTCATGCTCTCTAACTTATCTTTCTTTATGGGTGGTCCTTCAAAATTCTTTTTTATAAAGTGTTTTTCGTTTTTTCCCCTCCTCAAAAACTTTTTAAAAGTACTCCC
>JAPXFY010007861.1:0-10016 GCA_030674185.1 Monoplex corrugatus
GAGTCAAAGGTTAAGAGTAAAAAAGGGGGGTAATCCCCGGTTTTGGGGTGCTTGTACAAAACGGGGAATCCATGGGGGTTTTGTACAGATACAAAGGGGGTGGGGGCCGGGTTGGGGGTTTTTGGGACAAAGGGGGAAAAGGCCGGGTTGGGTTTGTACGGTACAAAAGGGAATGGCCAGGGGGGGGTTTTATAAGAAAAAAAAGGGGGAATTTGGCCGGGGGTTTTTGTACAAAGGTGAATGGCCGGGGGTTGTTTGACAATACAAAAGGGGGGGCCAGGGGGGGGTGTTTGTACAGATAAAAAAGGGGTGAATCCAGGTTTTTTTTGGTACAGAGTACAAATGGGGGGCCAGGGGGGGGTTTTTGTACTTACAGAAATGGGGGGCCGGGTTTGGGGGGTTTTGAAAAATAAAAAGGGGGGAATGCCATGGGGGTGTTTGTACAAAAGGGGGGGGCCGGGGGGGTGTTTTACAGAACAAAAGGGAATGCCAGGTTTGTTTTAAAAGGGGTAAAAGGGGAAAAGGCCATGTTGTTGTAAAAGGGAAAAAAGGGGGAAAGGCCAGGGGGGGTTTGTAAAAAAAGGGGTAAGGGGGGGTGGTTTTTTTACAGAGTAAAAAAGGGGTAAGGCCGGGGGGGTTTTGTACAATAAAAAGGGGTAATGCCGGGGGTGGTTTTGTACAAAAGGGGGGGGCCAGGTATGGTTTTGTACAGAGTTAAAAGGGGTAAACCCGGGGGGGTTTTTTGGGTACAGAGTACAAAGGGAATCCGGGGGTTTTTTTTACAATACAAATAAAGGGCCCGGGGGTTGTTTACAGAAAAAAAAGGGAAACCAGGGGGGGTTTTTTGACAACCCAAAGGGGGAAGGCCAGTTGGGTGTTTGTACAGATAAAAAAGGGTAAAAAGGCCAGGGGGGTTTTTTGTACAAGTACAAAAAGGGCCAGGGGGTTTTGTACAATAAAAAAGGGAATGGCCGGGTTGTTTTTTCAAGTACAAAGTGGGGGGCCAGGGTGGTTTTGTACAGGGGTGGGGGGCCAGGGGGGGGTTTTAAAGAGAAAAAAATGAATGCCAGGGGGGGGTTTTTTTACAATACAAATGAATGGCTTTGGGGGGTGGACAAGTATAAAGGGGGGGGGCCATTTTTTTGTACAATAAAAAAGGGGGTGAAGGCCCCAGGGGGTTTTAAAAAAGGGGAATCCTTTTGGGGGGTTTGTACAGAGTACAAAGGGGAAAACCCGGGGGGTTTTTTTTAAAAGGGGGTAAAGGGCCCCAGTTGGTTTTACAAAGGGGGGGGGCCGGGGGTTTTTTACAATACAAGGGGTGAATCCATGGTGGGTTTTTTAAAAGAAGGTAACCCAAAGGGGGGTTTTTTACAGAGTAAAAAAGGGTGAAGGGCCGGGGGTAAAAAAAATAAAAAAAAATTTTTTAAAAAACGAAAAAATCTTATAAAATCAAATCAACGCGAACACAAAACCCCCCACACACACGCCCCGCACGCACGCACGCCGCCCCAAAACGCACCCACAACACACAAAAACACACACCCACCACAAAAACCGGGCAAAAAATAAAGAAAAAAAAAAACGGGGGAAAAAATTTGGGGGTGTTCAAACAGATTTTGTACCGAAAAACCCAGTCCTCCACCCGAACCTCCAGCAAAACATCTGACAACCCCTGACCCCAAAAGGGGGAGCAGCAAACTTGAAAGGGGGAAACGGGATGAAAGAAAAAAAAAATTTTTTACTTCATGTCACCACTAAAAAAGAAAAATTCAAAAAAGGCAAACAACCTTTACTTGTATGCTGAGGGTTTAAACCCCAAAATACATTTGGGGGCCCTACGTTTGGGGAAAAGAACCAACATCCAGGGGGGGGGAGGTGTTTAAGGGGGGGGGTTTTTAAAACATTTCATTACCCCTCCGGGTTTTTAAACCTTTAAAGGGGGTTTTGGTCCATGAGGGGCCATCATGACTAACAACCTTACCTTTCTCCCTCCCCCCCCTAGGGCACCAAACCCCATGCGCCCATCCCCTCGACTATTTTTGGTCTTTTTTTTTAAAAAAACCCCGAAGGGGTTTAGCAAATTTAAATTTTTAAAATTTTTGTCTACATTCACACGCCCCCAATATCACGAACCCTTTTTCGCAACCGCGCACATGCCCCCCCCCTTTGCAACCCCACGCAAAACCCCACCACACACACACACCCCAAAAACCCCCACACCACCACAAAAAAGGGGGGAAGGGGAAGAAAAAAAGAAGAGAGAAAAAAAAGAAGAGAAGAACAAGAGAAAAAAAAAAGAGAGGGGGGAAAAACAGACAGACAAAAAACCCCCCAAAACAGAGAAGAAAGAAACAAGAGACGAGAACGGAAAGAGACAGAAAACAAAAAACAAAGAAGCGCGAGACAAAAAACAAAAGAGAAACAGACAGAAAAGAAGAAAAAAAACAACAGACAGAAGAAAACAAAAAAAACAACAACGACAACGGACAACAAACCACACTTTTTTAAAATATCCGGGGGGGTGGTTCAAAAACCCTTTTTTTAAAAAACAAAAAAAAAAAAAAAAATTTTATTTTTTTTCCGACACCTACCCCAAAATTTAAAGCACAGGGGCCCGGGGGGAAACGGGGCCCATAATCCATGCATCCACTTTTCGGTTTTTTTCCAGAAAAATTCCCCGTTTCCCTTTTTCCAACACCCGCTTCCCCCTATTTTGCTTGAAACCCCAAAAATTTTTTGATAGTAAGTGTACTTTCAGACAACCCGGGCACACACTGTCTATTTTAGGGGACCCCCAAAAATCAGGGGGACCCCCCATTACCCTAAAAGGGGCAGTTATCACGCTCGGGAAAAAATTTTCCCCCATTCCTGGCCCTCCCCTTCCCCCATTTGGGGGCCCCCAAGGGGTTAAAATTTAAAATTTTTTTTAATTTTTTTTTTTAGGGGCAAATGGGACCAGGGGGTTCCCCTTTTGCTCACCTTTTTTTTTCGTCCCATTTTTCTACCCCCCCTTTTTTTGGCCACAAAAGCTAGAACAAACCCCCTTTTTTCAATGCATGATATGATGCCCAAAGGGTGATATCCATGAGCTTTTGGATTTTTTCCCAAAATTTAGACTTTTTCAGGGCCCCCCCCCCCGTTTTTTCCTACCTTCACATAATTTAACCCCCCGCCCCAAACCCCGGGCCCAAAAAAACAGACACCTGGGGGGTTTTTGGGCAAAGTTTTTAGCAACAACCCCTTAAAAGACCCCCCATAAAATTTATGAACTCACTGTGTTTCCATTTTTTCAATACCCCATACACTCCAACTGGGTTTGGACCCAAATTTAACCCCAAAAATCCCAAAATTTATTTTTTAAAGGGGTTTCTGATGGGGTTTAACCCCCCAACCTTCCCCTTTTTCCTTCTTAACCACTACACCCGGGGGACTTTTGGGGCATTTTTTTTCCTCTTTTTGCCTGGGGTCAGTTTGGGGGGTTTTTGGGGGCATTTTCCCGGGGTTTTTGGGGCATGTGACGCGGGGGGTTTTTGGGGGTCAGGGGAAATTTTTTTGGGGGTCAGTGTACCCTGGGGGGTTTTTGGGGTTTATGTGACGCGTTTTTTGGGGGGAGGGGGGACACTGGGGGGTTTTTTGGGGATTTTCACTGGGGGGTTTTTTGGGGCAGGGGTCCCGGTGACATTTGGGGGTTTTTTGGGGTCAGGGGGACGCTTTTGGTTTTTTGGGTTTAGGGGGTCAGGTTATTTTTTTTTGAACATTTTAAATCCGGGGGTGCAAATAATGGTTTTCCCTTTTAATAATTTTTTTTCCTTTTTTTTGGGGTTTCATTTTTGGGTTTTCCCCCCCCCCCATTGGGGGTTTAAAAACTTTGAATAAAATGTTCTAATTTTTTAGTTTTGGGAAGGGGGCAAAAGGGTTTTGGACCCGGGGGTTTTTGGGGTGGGGCACGCTAAAGATCCCACCCCCTTTTAAAAAAGGGGAAAACCCACGCATTTTCCCGGGCCTTCAAAAAAAATTTTGGGAAAAATTATTTCCCAGCCCCCCCAAAAACCAAAAATTTGCCTTTTTTTCTTTTGAAGCTCGAAAAAAATTGGGTCGCTGTACTGGGGGGAAGCCTCTCAAAGGGGAAAAGAACCCCAAAATTTTACGTTATTGTCCAGGTGGGCAAAAGTCATCAATAAAAAAAATAAAAATAATATTTTAAAAAATAAACCCCGGGGGGAGGAGAAGCCCCAAACCCCCCCCACAATGCGGCCCAGAAAAAGGGAGGTCTCAAAACCCCTCCCCCACTCCCCAAACCCCCCAGAGGTTTTGGGGCTATGTTATTGTTCTGAATTTTTAATTTAGGGGGGTTTTCAATGGCCCATGTAGGGGTTTCCCCCACGGGGTTTTTTTTTGTTACGGAAAATTTCTGGGGGCAAAACCCCTTTTTCTTTTCCCGTGTCCTTTTTTGGCTGGAAAAAAACAGCTTTTGGGAAACCATTTAAAGGGGGAAAACCTCCCCCCAAATTTTGGGGGCCCGATGGGCTGTTTTTATGTTTCAATTTAATTTTAAACCAAAAAAACCCTGATGTTTGCAAAAGATACCTCAACTACCTTTGGGAAAAATCTTTGGGGGTCCCTTTATTATAAAATTGACAAAAAAAATTTTTTTTAAATAAAGGGGTCACGAAAAAAAAAAAATTTTGTACATAATTACATTTAACAATTTCTGAAAATTAAAAACACATACTGTGACTTTTAAAAACTTTCGGGGACTTTTAACTTTAACGGTTGCTTTTAACTTAAAAACTTTCATGTTAACACATACGTGACATTTTTAAAAACTACGGGACATTTATAACTACATTTCAAAAATGGGTAACTAAAAACTGGACATTTTTAAATACATCTTTTTATTTATAACTACATACTGTACGTGAAAATTTTTAAAATTCATACTGTGCTGTGACATTTTTTAAAAAAAATACTGTGACTTGGGGGTTTAAACTACATACTACATTTATAACTACATACTGTACTTTCATTAAACTACATACTGTTTCTGGACCTTTTTAAAAAAAATAGGGACATTAAATTTAAAAAAAATACTTGCTTTTTAATACATACTTGACTTTAAAACTACATACTGGACATTTAAAACTACATATTTTTATTTAAACTACATTTCTGGACATTTATTTAAAAACATAGTAATTTTTAACTACAACTTACATTTATAATACAAAAATTTTGACGTTAAACTACATACTGTACATTTTAACTAATACTTGACATTTATAACTACATACCCTTTCATTTATAACTACAACTGGTTTATTTTTTAACTACATACTACTTTATAACTACATCGGGAAATTTTTTTAAATTTATACTTTTTAAATTTTTTAAATACATCTGTTTCTTTAACACATACTGGGGACTTTATAACTACATACGGGAAATTTATAACTACATACGTACATTTTTTAAAATACATTTTTACTTTAAACTACATACTGGGGGCCCTTTTTAAAAAACCCACTGTCCCTTTTTAAAAAAAATACGGGGCATTTAAAACCATACGTACATTTTTAACTAAATACGTGACGTTTTTAAAATACATACTGTAATTTATAAAAATCATACTTACGTTATAACTACAAAACTGTACAATTTTTAAAAAAAAATACGTACATTTTTTAACTACAACTTACATTTATAACTAAAAACGTGACATTTAAAAATACATACGGGACTTTTTTTAAAAAAAAAAAAAGTGAGTTTTTAAAAAAAATACCCTTTTTATTTAAACTACATTTAAAAAAACTTTATAACTAAAAACTGTGACATTTTTTAACCCACATCCCGTGACATTTATTAAAAAAAATACTTGACATTTATAAATCTTAAATGGGACTTTAAACTCTACTTACATTTTTAAAAAATACTGTACATTTATAACTACATCTGTGACACTTAAACACAAAAAACTTTTAAAAAATACATACTTTACTTTTTTAAATACATATTTACATTTTTAAAACATCTGTGACATTTTTTTCACATAAATGTACATTTTTAAAAAAAAATACTGACATTTATAACTATTAAAAAACATTTTTAAAAATTTTTACTTATAACTACCATTATAGGTTTTAAAAAAAATTTTAGTGACATACCATCTTAAAAGTATGGGGCAAAGTTTTAAAATCTTTGCTTACAACATTATTTTTTTTACAATTCACAACCCCCAATTTTTAAATAAATTTTTTAAAAAAAAAAATTTTAAACAACTTTTTATAAAAAAAGGGTTTTTTTAACAGAACTCCAAGATTTTTACTACCGGGTTAGACCGGGCCCTGCTATATGTTGCCAAATATCAAAAATCGGGGAAATTTTAAAAATATTATTCCCGATGTATCAATCTCCAAAATCGCAGTTAAAAAATTTTAATTTTAAAATTTTTTTAACTTTTTATAACTTTACAGAAACCCCCAAAAAAAGATATTTAACCAAAAATACGCGAGGGGTTTTTTTTTCCAAAAACCCGGTATTGGTTTTTAAACTTTTACTGACACACAAACGGTTTCCCAAACGGGTAGGCTTTCCCCAAACAACCCCAGCAAAAAGGGGCTCCTTTTTTTGGGGGGCCCCGTACCACCCTTCGAAATTTGGGGGGAAATTTTTTTTAACGCATTTTTTTTGGAAAAAAAATATTCTGAAACCATTTTTTGGGAAAATTTCCAGTTTTTTATATTTTTAAGATTAATTTTTTAATATTTTTCAAATTTTTTTTTTTAAAACCCCCCGGGGGGGGCAACCCCGGGGGCTTTTGGTTTGTCCAATCAGTGTATTGTCCTAATTTCTTTTTTCCCCGGGTTTTTTTGGGGTTTAAAAAAGGTTTTTTTTAAACCGTTGGGGGACCTTTTTTGGTTCACAAAAAACGGTTTCCCCTTTCGATAATCGGGCCCAAAGAAATTTTCCGGGCTAAGAAAACAGAGCCTCAGGTTTTTAGCCCCAAAAAACTACGAAATTTTTTTCCCTTTTGGGGCCCCCCCCCATCCACCAATTTTCAAAATTTTACCCTTTTTGGGGGCCTCAAACCCCCCCATCAACTGCAAAAACTTTAACCCCTTTTTCCCCCCTCTTTTCCCCCCGCAAATCTTTTCCCTTTGGGGGCCCCCCCTATCCCCAAATGGGAAAAAAATTTTTAACCCTTTTAAACCTCACCCATCCACCAACTAAAAAACTTAACCCCCTTTGGGTCCCCAAACCCCATCCACCAAAACAAAATCTTTTCCCTTTTTGGGCCCCTCCCCCCCACCACCAAAACTTAAACCCCTTTTTCTCCGGGACCCCCCCCCAAACAACGCAAAATCTTTTAAACCCTTTTCTCCCCCCTTTCCAAACCCAAAAAAAAAAATCTTAAAACCTTTGGGGGCCCCCACCCTACCACCAAAAACAAAATCTTAAACCCCCCCACTCCCGCACCCTTTCCTCCCTCAAAAAAATTTAAACCCCTTTTTTTCCCCACCCTATCCACCAAAAACCCAAAAAAATTTAAACCCCTTTTCTCCTCACCCTATACAAAGACGCAAAAATTTTTTTTTCCCCTTGACTCCCCCCCTTCCATCAAATGCAAATCTAACCCTTTGACCCGCAAACCCCAACCCCCCAAAAAAAAAATTTTTCCCTTTTCTCCCCCACCCTATCCACCAAACAAAACTTTTAACCCCCCGGCTCCCTACCCTATCCACCAAAGAAAAAAATTTAAACCCCTTTTTTCCCCCACCCATCCCAAAAAAAAACTTTCCCTTTTCCCTCACCCATCCCCAACGCAAATTTTTTAAAAACCCTTTAAATCCCCCCCCCCCACAAAAACAAAAAAATTTAACCCTTTTCTCCGCACCCACCACCAAAAATTTTTAAAAAAACCCTTTTTCCCCCACCCAAAACACCAAAAAAAAAAATCTTTTAAAAATTTGGGGGGCCCCCACCCCTTTTTCCCCCCCGCAAAAACTAACCCTTTGACTCCTCACCCTATCCACCACACAAAAACTTAAAACCCTTTTCCCCACCCTTCCATCAAAGAAAACTTAACCCTTTTTTTCCCCCCCCCCTATCCATTTAAATAAAATCTTTTAAATTTTTGGGCTCCCGCACCCTACCACCACCTCCTTAGGAAAAAGGGGATAGGGGATGATCAAAGGGGTTAAAATTTTTTTTCCCACTGGTTAAAATTGCAAAAATGCGGGAAAACCAGAACCCAAATTTTAAAGGGGAAACCCCATTTTTTTTAGAGGGCTGTCAGCACTGCTACCAAAAAAAAAAGGGGGCAAATCATGACAAAGGGGGAAAGTCAAAGTCCTCATCCGGGGAAAACCCGAAAAAAAGAAAATTTTCACCCACACACCTAAACAACTTGGGGGGTTTTTTTTTTAAAGGGGACCCCACACACCATTTTTATTTTCTTCAATTTACAACAAAACCACAAAAACCCTATTTTATTGGGGTTCATCCACCAAGGGCCAAACACTCATTTCTATTGTCTTTTCACACACAACTTTTACTCACCCTCCTTTTTTTTTCTGCACATCACAACAATTTACTCACAACCTCTATTTCTAATTTTTTCCATCAAACACTGACTCCCCAAAACCATTTCTATTTTTTCACACACAACAACTACAACAAAATTTCATGTCGTCCATCACAAAAAAGACCCCACCCTATTCTATGCTTCACCTCCAACACCTATTTCTTGTCTTCACATTTACAACACGCTCCCGACACTCATTTCTTTTCTTCACTCCCCCAAAACCTATTTTTTGCTTAAAACACAACACGACTTACGCCCTTTTTTTGGGCCCCATCACAACAACCCATTCTATTTTTTGCCATCACAACACCTAAAATTTTTTTGCTTACAAACAACACTCTTTTTAGTTCCCTTTTCCCTCACACACTACAAAGCACTCTTTTTTTTATTGTTGCCCATCACAAAAACTGACTTTAAAAAACCTTTTCAAACCCGGGACCACCCAAAAAGACCCCCAAAACTCCCCTTTCATGCTTACATCACAACAATGATCACCCCATTTTTATTGTCGCCCCACAAAACAAAGACTCACAAAACTATATTTTTTTTTCTTCAACACAAAACTGACTACACATCCCTTTTTCTTTGGGTGCCCATCAACACCATTTCTTTTTTTGCACTTTACAACACGAAATTTCAGCACTCTATTTTTTATTGTCTTTTACCTCACACCCTTTTCTATTTCTGTCACAAACCAAACACTACTTCAGCCTCTATTTTTTTGTCTGCCATCACCACTCTATTTTTTTTTTCTTTACATCAAAACCCCCAAAACTTTACACACTCTATTTCTATTGGGTGTCACACACAACATACCCACAACCCTATTTCTTTTGTCGCCATCACAAAATGACTCACGACACTCTTTTTTTTAGTTTTTCACACACAACACTCTATCTATTTTTGCACACACAACACTCATTTCTATGTCTTCCACACAATCCTATTTCTTTGCTTCACATCAAACACCTATTTCTATTTCGTCACACCAACCTTTTCTTTGTCGTCCATCCAAACCTACTAGTCGCACACCAACCTTTTTCATTTTCTTCACATCACAAAAACCTATTTCTATTTTCTTTACACCACCACTCTTTTCAGTCTTCACATCAAAATATCATTTTTTTTTCTTTTACAACACAACACTCTTTTCTTTTTCGCAATCCAACAAAACTCCAACCCCTATTTCCTATTTTGCCCCAAAAAACAAATTTCTATTTTCTTCCCTCTAAAACACTTCTATGTCTTCATCTCACAACTACCACCATTTCATGCGTCACTCACAACACCTATTTCTATTTCTGTCACCACAACCTCTATTTCAGGGGGTCATCTCACAACAATCTTTTCAGTCGCACTCACAACAACTATTTCTATTGTCTGTCTCTCACAACAAAGACCACAACACCTTTTCATGCGTCATTTCACAACCACT
>JAPXFY010000786.1:2500-32500 GCA_030674185.1 Monoplex corrugatus
CGTTGTGTTTTGAGGTCAGACCGGTTTTCTGGCTTTTTCTCTAAAAAAAAAAAAAAAAAAAAGAGGGGGGGGGGGTGACAGCCGAGGGTCATCATGGGTCAAGACCTGGACGTGGGCCCGGCCCCCTTAGAGTGTCAGGAATTAGGGCGAAAACACTTGTTGTACAGGGGTTTCTCCTCTGGGACCTTCTGCTGACCAGCTCTCCCCATAAGTATAGTATAGTATAGTTATAGTATAGTATAGTATATGTATAGTATAGTATAGTATAGTATAAGTATAGTATAGTATTGTATAGTATAGTATAGTATAGTATAGTATAGTATAGTATAGTAGTATAGTATAGTACATGTTATTAGTATAGTACATGTATAGTATAGTATAGTATAGTATAGTATAGTATAGTATAGTATAGTATAGTATAGTATAGTATAGTTTAGATAGTATAGTATATATAGTATTGTGTAGCGTAGCGTAGCGTAGTGTAGTATAGTATAGTATAGTATAGTATAGTATAGTATAGTATAGTACAGTACAGTATAGTACAGTACAGTGTAGTACAGTACAATATAGTATAGTATAGTATAGTATAGTATAGTATAGTATAGTATAGTATAGTATAGTTTAGTATAGTATAGTATAGTATAGTATAGTATAGTTAGTATAGTATAGTATAGTATAGTATAGTATAGTATAGTACAGTACAGTACAGTACAGTGCAAGTGTAGTGTAGTGTAGTGTAGTGTAGTGTAGTGTAGTGTAGTGTAGTATAGTATCCAGCAGTTGCGCTGAAGTAATCCGCCGGATCGCCGATGAAAGCTACGCAAATGTGTAGATTATTTTACTGAGAGATACGTTAGTCCGGTAGCCATTATGTCTACCCCTCAGCCCGTTAAAAACTTCCTCAACGTCTCATACACGACTTCGACGGGAAAGTCATCAAAAGTTTTAGACAACTGGAAGAGGAACATCAATCACTAGCCAGGTTCAGGAACCATCTTCATTTGACGCTGCATTGTAAACATCAAAATATATGCCCTGCAAGTCTTAAGATCAAAACTAGTATGAAAAGCCAGGCAGTTTAACCACATCATCCATCGTGCTCAACGTGCGCTCACGAACGAACGGATTAAACAAATCAACAGTCGTTTAGTTATCATCATCAACACGATCGCCATTTGAAGGATGAACTCAGTGCTTATGTACCGGATACTATCATGGCGGAGACGGTCGCCTGGTCCAACTGCACTGTCAGGCGTGAATGGGACAAAGTGCGCATGCGCCACAGGAAGAAGTTTGCAAACTTGCAGGCTAAACCAAATCATGACGATTGCGTGTGCCCATTACTCCCGTCAGTGATCAAGAAACGCAAGAACTCAAAAACAGGTGGGTGAATCTATCGGATCAAAGTTTGACTGAAGCAGATTGTCAGTGTTGAGAAAGGGGCTCAATTTCGCGGTCACTCCAGACAAACTTCCCATCACGGAGTACATTACCAGCATTGAAACTGCATGTCGATGGATCGGTCCTCAAACAGAAGAGGCCTTACACCTACGATCAGAGTGTGTGAACATCCTCAAACAAAGAAAAATCTCCCAAATCCTACATTTCTAGGGATGAAAGACTTGCACTACAAGGATTGAAGAAAAGGATCCCATCATGTTTTTTCCCTGCTGACAAAGGTTTGTGCCACAGGCATCTTACCCAAGGGGCAGTACTATGAGAAGGCTTACAATCTGCTTGAAGACAAAAAGACCTACCAATAGCTGAGGAAATTATCCCACCAGCCCAATGACCAAACTACTGAAATGGTCTACAGAATCAGGAGAACTCTCTTCAGAACAATACCACAGATTGTACCCTCAGTTACTGATGTGCCAAAGTTCTACGGACTGCCCAAAGTGCACAAAAAAGATGAAACCCCTCCGTCCCAGTGTCGCCTCTAGAGGATCCCTGATGTATGAGACGCCAGCTTCATTGCAGACATCCTCTCGCCTTTGGTAGGAAAGACAGAATATTCCATTGCAACATTGCAGACCTGGTGAAGAAGCTGTCGAAGTTTGTGCCACAACCTGATGAGATTCTGGTGTCCTCGACGTCACAGCCCTGTTCACCAGTGTCCCTGCAAAGGACAGCATTGACATCATCAGAGGGAGGTTACAGGACGACACGGCCTTCAGCAGCGCACCAATCTGCCAGTGGAACACATTTGTGAACTGCTATCCTGCTGCCTCAACACCACCTACTTCACCCCTTGAAGGACAGTCCACCAATAGACCGAGGGTGCAGCCATGGGGTTCCCTGTGAATCCCATTGTCGCCAACTTCTTCATGGAACACTTCGAGGAGAAAGCTTTGGCGTCGTTCCATACTCCCCACGCTACTGGGGGCCGCTCCATGGACGACACTATGACTGTGCTTTAAAAGATGGATGGTCGAAGACTTCACGAACTATGTCAACAACCAACTCCCTGCCATCAAGTTCACCTACGATGGTAGAAGAGAACGGCAGCATCGTGATATTGGATACCCGCATCACCCAGATGGAGACAGGCCTCGCCTTCTCCGTCTACAGAAAGCCGACCCACACGGACCAGTACCCACAATTCGACAGTCATCAGCTACTGGAACGCAAGCTTGGAGTGATTTCCCCACCCTCACTCACCGAGCGAAGACCATCTGCTATACCGACACCGCTCGGGAAGAAGAGGTGCAGCACATTAAGAAAGTGCTCAGTGCGTCACGATACCAAAAGTGGGCCTGGGATATCCTGGGGGTCAAGAAAACCATACCCACCCCTCCACTGAACGGCAAACCCCTTCGAGAGGGCACGTCTCCATGCCGTAGGTCAGCGGCGTCACTGAGGCTCTCAGCAGGGAGATCAGGAAGTTGGGGGTCAGAAGCCAGTTAGTCCACCCCAAAGACAAAAACAGACAAACTGGACAAATCTGGGGTGATATACAAGATAGACTGTCAGGAAATGTGACCAAAGTTACATTGGCGAAACTGAACGCAACTTGCACAAAAGACTAAAAGAACACAAACGCGAAAACCTCTCCATTGGGGGAACATCTGACCCACACACCAGTATCACTTTCAAAAGGACAATGTTGCAAGTTCTCGACAAAGAAGCAGGATGGTTCCAGAGGGGAGTAAAGGAGGCTGTCTACATCTGCGCAAGGAACCCCACCCTCAACCGTGACCGGGGCTGACACAACCTGCCATCGGTTTTACTCCTCACTCATTCAGTCGCACTGTCGTGAGTTCGCTCACGGCGGTACGCACTGAAGCCAGTTCTCAATCCAGCAGTTGCGCTGAAGAAGTCAGCCGGATCGCCGATGAAAGCTACGCAAGTGAGTAGCTATTTTACTGAGAGATACGTTTAGTCCGGTAGCCAGTATAGTATAGTTAGTATAGTATAGTATAGTTATAGTATAGTATAGTATAGTATAGTATAGTATAGTATAGTATAAGTATAGTATAGTTAGTATAGTATTGTATTAGTATGTATAGTATAGTATAGATAGTATAGTATAGTATAGCATAGCATTGCATAGCATAGCATAGCATGCATAGTTATAGTACAGTTACAGTAAGTACATTACAGTACAGTACAGTACAGTACAGTACAGTACAGTACAGCACAGTACAGTACAGTATAGTTATAGTATAGTATAGTATAGTGACAGCAGAGGGGCACCCAGAGTCATGCATGACCTGGATGCGGCCCGTCCGCCTTAGAGTGTCAGGAGTGAAGGGCCGAAACTCTTGCTTGACGAGGGTTTCTCCTCTGAGGACCTTCTGTTTTTCCCGGGTTTTTCCTCAGAGTTTTTTACAAGTATACATTGTTTTGTGTCAGACCGTTTTTCTGGTAAATTTAACAACAGGGATATGTGCCCCAAGACAAGATTGATGTTTCATTCTTTGTTTTTATGTTTAGAACATACTTCTGGCGATTTTATCAACAGAGTACGTTCTTCCTTAGAAATGATCTATGTCTTATTCTGTTTTTTTGCAAGAGTTTATGTGCAGTGATTTTATCGATAGAAATGTGATCGTTCAAACCATAATCAATGCTTTTTTATTTAGTTTTATAGTAGAATTTTTTTGGCGATTCCAACAACACAAATGTTTCCCTATAACAATATCACTAGCCCACTTGATAGTATTTTTTGTGTTCAAGCTTATGCATGCATGGCGATCTTAGCTCCCTCACCCTTCTCCTAAACACACACCCCACACACATACACAACACCACACACACACACACACACACACACACACACACACACACACACACGCACGAACACACACACAAACAAACACACACCCCACAAAGCTCATTGACATGCACAGACAGACACACACACACAGCTCACTGGCATGCACAGACAGACAGACAGATGCATACACACACACACAACACAACACTACACACACACACACACAACACACACACACACACACACACACGATGACACACATACACACACCACGACCACAGACACACATACACACACACTACACACAAACACACACACACTCCACTACCACACACACACACACACACACACACACACACACCCCACAACACACAAAACCCCAAAAACCACACACATACACACAATGTGCTCACTTGATTTCTCTCCACTGACATTCCGCACGTATATAGAGCGCTGCATTTCGTTTCTTGCTATCTTCTAAATGTCTCCCCCAGAGACTCATAAGGCACTAATGACCTTGGTCCTAAAGAAGCTTTGCAGTAATACCCAATTTTAGCCTTCCCCGAAACAACAACAAACAGCACACAAATAAACACAACAGGGAATCAGCAACGGAACTGTAGTTGAGATGAGAAGTGAAAGCAGTGGGGGGAGAATACCCAGCGAGAGGTGCGGGCCAAAGTAGCTCAGTTGGTTGATCGTCGGATTCACATGCTAATGGTTGTGGGTTCGAATTCTGGGGTGGCTACATTAATTAAAACTGGCCTTCTTACTGTTACATCTTAACGTCATTGTTGTTCTGGTGGGTGTCAGTGTAGGATTGGTTAAGTGTTTCCTTTTCCTATTTTTCCTGGGATGATTATCCCCGTCGGCCATATCACCTGATATAAACACATATATACAACACACACACACACACACACACACAAACACACGCACGCACACATACACACCACATACATACGTACACACGTGCATACATACATACATACCTATACACATACTACACATACTCACATACTACATACGTACATACATACATACGTACGTACGTACATACATAAATACGTACGTACATACTAGGTACGTACATACATAATACATTCACGCATTTAAAGCATACCTACATTACACACACACGCAACATACACACACACACACACACAAAACACCACACACACAACACGCGCTTGCGCAAACACACACACACACACACAAACACCCCCACCCACCCACCCACACACACACACACAACACACACACACACACCACCACCACCACCACCACCCCCACCACCAACCCACCCTCACACAAACACACCACAACACACACACATACACACACCCCAACACACACACTACACACACCACACACAAACATAAACAACCCACCCCACCCACCCACTCAACACACACACACAAAAAGCTCTTCCTTTATCAACACGTATTTTCTCCGCAAGTATTGGCTGTGAGGTTAACCTAATTGTGGACATGTTGGCAATAGCATGTGGACAGCTTTGAACCGCTTATCCACCAGGGATCTGAAGACTTCGCCTGACAAATATGATTTCATCCTTTCTTGCTTATTAACAGTGCAGTTCGCTCGCTAGAGGACGAATGTTCTGTCATGCAAGAATTACCATTCAGTGTTCTGGCACTGGTTCTGACTGCCAAACCTTATCTTTTAGATCAGCTTCGCAGCCAGCAAGAGATATCAGGCAGTATCTATTCATTGATTCTTTCTGTTTATGTATCTATATATTTATTTATTCACTTATTCATCTATTTATATTTGATTTATGTACCTCTTTTATTCATATCATTTGTTTATTTATTACTTTATTTTTGTATGTGTGGTTTCAATATTGATATCATGTCTGTGATTTTTTTAATCTGAGGTTTCAATATTGATATCTTGTAATATATATATATATATATATATATATATATATATATAATATATATATGTATATGTATATACACATATGTGCATTCAGACACAGACCTGTTGTAAACGCAAAGGGACCTGACTATGAATAAACAATTGGTAAAATTTTATTTCACAGGATAGTTAAGTAAATAGAACATACCAGAAACAAACCGTCTCGTTTTACATATTTTACTAAAACAAATCTCAAATAAACATGATAAATAGTCTACGTGTGTATATGTGTTTGCGCCTGTGAAAAATGTGTGTGTGTTTGATTTTGATTGTTTTTGATTCAGTTTTTACGTCGACACCCACCTCAGGTGATATAGCCGACGGGGATACCACCCCGGGGGAAGTGGGGGAAGGGGACCTATCTAATCCTATATTGACCCCACCAGAAACAACAATGATGTTAAGATGGGGCAGTGAGATGGCCAGTTTTAATATAGCGCACCCGGGATTCGAACCCACAACCATTAGCATGTAAATCGACCCCTCAAACCAACTGAGCTATCGAGGCCCGCAGGGGTGTGTGTGAGTGTGTGGGGTGTGAGTGTGTGAGTGTGTGGTGTGTGTGTGTTGTGTGTGTGTGTGTGTGTGTTGTGTGGTGTGTGTGTGTGTGTGTGTGTTTTGTGAGTGTGTGTGTGTTGTGTTTTGTTTGTGTGTGTGTGTTTGTTCGTGTGTGTGAGAGAAAAGTGTTTGAGAGAAGGACAGACAGACAGACAAACAGAGAACAAGACTGACAGACAGCCCAGACAGACAGAGGAGAGAAGAAAAAGAATGAAAGAGAAAAAAAGAAGAAGAGAGATATATACAAAGACACAGAGACACAGAGAGACAGAGAGAGATACAGACAGAGAGTCTGAGAGACAGGGAGAGACAGACAGACAGACAGACAGAAAGACATAGAGAAAGAGAAAAAACAGACAGAGAGATGGGTGAGAGAGGGGAAGAGACAGAAACAGGCAGACATGCATATAGACAGACAGACAGGCAGACGGGACACAGAGAGAGATACGAGATAGAGAGAGAGAGTAATTTATCTGTCAACGCCTACTCTCGCATTTTCTTATGCGTGAGTTTGTATGGCTTGCAATCAAAAAACACCAGCCTCCTTGGCTGATGAGACTGTTTTTTTTTTTTGTCCTGATAATTTGCGATAGCTTGTCTGACGTGCCTCACTTTCACGGCAAAAGACAGCTGCCACAGATCCTTATCTCTCTGGGAAATGCTATTCCCCGATCTAAGATAACGCTTTGAGAAACTGCAATGAACTTTGGGAGAAGATTGATTTACGATTTTATGAAACTGTCGGCAAGAAATCCTTCAATGTTTATGAATGAATGCACCAATGACAAATCTCGAAACGAAATTTCCCCAAACCATACTGAATATCCAAGATTTCCGTTCATTTGTTTGTTTGTTTTGCTCGTTTTAAACTAAAGAGCCGTTGATGCACTGTTCAAAAGGGTATATGTTACGTAAAAATTTTAAATTTCATGAAAACATTTCTTTTGTTTCTAAAACTATAAACTTTCTTGATGTCTTTGTAATTCACACGGTAAACTGTCGTGTTGTGAAACTGTGTGTCATGTTTGCTATAAAAGTGTTTGAGTAAATACTCAGTAATTGAATCAGTTATTGTTGTGAAGCGATTAGCACAGCGAATTACTGACAGGGATGTCGTGGATTCGAATCTAATCAGCCAAAAAGATAAATACTGGATTTTGCAACCGTGACAGATGGGCTCGTTGTGAAGACCAGAGAAACCCCACAGTCGAGTCTCACAGATATGTCATTGAGGGTGTTGCCCAATTATCTTACCAACGCCGCTGATGTTTATCATTATTTCTTTTGCTAGCTGACGCCAGGATATGTTATGAAATTTAGCAAAGAGTACAAGAAATGTTATAACGTGTAGAAACCAACACCACTACCATTACTACTGAATGTTTGTTACAGATACAATGTCCATTAACACACCAATGTTACTGGCACCAAAGAACTTAATGTTAAATCGAAGATAATCATCCATGGAACATTGATTGTTTAATAATACTACTCGTGTTACAGATTGAGTCATTAAAATTTAAAAACTGGTGGCCTCTTCAAGAATGAGGGGTTTTAAACCCAAGAAATCCCGAAGTCTCTCACTGCGAAAAGGAAAAGTGGCAGATTCAGTCAAATTTATGGTAGCCAACCAAGCCATCCCCACTGTCACAGAAGAGCCAGTAAAAAGTCTCGGGAAAATGGTATGATGACTCCCTGAAAGACACACAAAGGGGATGTGAAACCAAGCAAACAAACAGAAGAAGGCCTGAAGAAAATAGATAACTGCGGACTGCCAGGCAAATACAAAGTCTGGTGTCTACTGTTCATGCTGATACCAAAGCTGCTGTGGCCACTGCTAATCTATGACATTTGCACCAGCACAGTCGAAGCAATGGAAGCCAAAATCAACAAATACACAAGAAAATGGCTCGGTGTCCCCCCTGGTCTCACTGATGTTGCATTCTACTGTCGTCAAGCAATGCTGAAGCTACCTCTCAAATCCATAGTGGAGGAATACAAAGTTGGAAAAGCAAGACTGTTGAGCATGTGGAGGAATCGGAAGACAATATCGTGAGATCAGTTCATCCAAAGCTGAGAAAATGGCAGAAAGTGGAAAGTCCAAGAGGCTGTAAACAATGCCAAGAGAAACCTCAGCATCAAAGAAAAATTGGGCACACGCAAACCAACAGACAGGGATTGGGAGCAACAAAAATGCAGTGGTGGGTCCAAAGGGAAGGAAAAAAGAGACATGATCATACAGGAGTTTGAAGGAAGAAGAAGATGTCAAAGAGTGCAGAAGGCAGTCCAGCAAGATCAACAGGGGGAATGGACAACATGGGACAAATGCACTCCAAAGAAGTCTCAGCTGGAACGATATGTGGCACATGGCTCCTCTAAGGATTTAAACTTCCTCCTCAGATCTGTATATGACCTGCTCCCCTCGAATGCAAACTTAGTGAAATGGGGGAAATCAGACGACCCAGCATGTCCGCTCTGTCAGAAAGAAACAAACTGTGGAACATGTCCTAAGCTCTTTGCAAAGTAGCGCTAGCCCAAGGAAGGTATACATGGAGGGACAACCAAGTTCTGAAGTGATCACAGACGTGGTTAGCGAAAAAAAAACCATGACCACAAAGCACCAATTGCTATGACAACGTTCTACAAAGCAGGAGGGAAACAGGTCTGGCCCGAAAGTGCTATGACAACCAGCACATTGCCAAAGGGCTTCTGGATGGAGCAGTCGACTGGGAGTGTACAGCAGACCTCCCAGAGTGGAGAAATTACCCAGATGTCATCAGCAAGACAGGCATGAGACCAGACATCGCTCTCCACTCTGACTCCTCGAAACAAGTGATTTGATAGAACTCACTGTGCCATACGAAAGCAGAATGGAAGAAGCACATATATACAAGACCGAAAAATACGCCGGTCTTGCCCAGCACCCTGAAGAAAGCAGGTCTGCGGGTCAAAATCTTCGCCATAGAGGTCGGGGCAAGAGGGTTTGTGGCACCTCCGCTTATGATCTCATTTAAACAATTCGCCATTTTCTGGAAGAAGAGGATAGAGCCTTAAAGCGATGGCAGAGGCAGCAGAAAGGACTCAGCTGGATCTGGCAAGGAGGGAAACCAATGAACTTCTAAGGATTAATTCCCCACAGAGATGTGTGCCCCTTAGCACATTGGTAAACCCCGTACCGCGTTCTGAAGCGCAGAATCCCCAGGTTCGCTTCCCCGCGTGGGAAAAAAAAATAACAACCCGCAAAGGGCTTCAGCAGTCCATGACCTGGATGTGGCCCGGCCCCCCGAAGTGTAAGGAATTCAGGGCCGAAACATTGTCTAAAGGTGTTATTCTCAAAGACCTTCTGTTGTCTAGCCCCCCTAGATTTCTTTCTAAACCCTGGAACATTGATTGTTTTAAAAATACTACTCGTGTTACAGATTGAGTCATTAATTGCATACAGAATCTTACTTGAAATATAGCATCACACCCATGGTAGTGCTAATTTGTGCTATCTAATTCCCTTATGAAATCATTTCAAGGTATCTTCTGAGTAGGGATATCATAATGGTAATGATAAGGTACTGTAGTCACTGATTTCCAAGTACATTTTTATGCTAACAGCAAAGTTGTTTAAAAATACTGTTCTTGCATGCAGGTGTTTCATAGTTTCATAAGCCAGCCACTGATATAACTTTGAGGATGTACGTCCATATTTGATATCCTGTATGCGTGTATACACACGACACAGAGGTTTGGGCACTGGCAGGCCTGCACACATGTTCATCTGGAAGATCAGAAAATCTTAACCCTTTACCCACCAGGCAGAGATTCTGGATGAACCGAGCCCAAAACTTTCTGACTGATGTTTTCCCTCGTGACTGCCGCGCAAGTAGAGAGAGAGAAAGAGACAGAGACAGAGACAGAGGGGAGAGAGGGGGGGGGGAGACAGAGACTGACTGACAGACAGAGACAGACAGACAGAAAGACAGAGGCAGAGACAGAGAGAGGCAGAGACAGAGAAAGACAGAGACAGAGAGAGACAGACAGAGAGACAGCGAGAAAGACAAACTGAGAGAGACAGAGAGAGACAGACAGACAGAAAGAGAGAGAGAGAGAGGGAAGGAGAGAGATATAGAGACAGAAAGAGAGAGACTGAGAGATAGACAGGCAGACAGAGAGACAGAGAGAGAGAGACAGACAGACAGAGAAAGAGAATAAACACACTCAATTTTCTTCAATTTAACATCTATTCACAATTAGATGATCGTCAACAATACCCTTCACTTACACGCTTTGTGAGAATCTCACTAACGCTACATGTATAGTAATAATGACAGTAGCTGTATCTATTAGAACGTAAAATACACAGTTCACAGCCAAGAGCTATAACCGCAAGCAATCCAGGTTTACTTGAAGGTGCCACGCAATGAGCGGTATTTCTTGATGCATGTCTGATCTGTTTGTAGAGCCCTGAACGGAAACATTCGGCTCTCGTCTATGCAGCAGATCAATCAGTCTGTCAGCAGGCCGGGAGGAACATCTTAGAGTTTAGCTGGAAAGTGCACTGTATAATCTTTCCCCAACTCTCTCTGATTTAGCTCTTTGTTCTCCTACGATCGTGTCTATCTAGTCTTCTTCTCTGCCTATCTCTGTGTATGCCTGTCTGACACTCTCTGTTTGTAGCTTTTATCCCCCCTCTCTCTCTCTCTCTCTCTCCCTCTCTCTCCCACACTCTCTGTCTCTGTCTGCCTGTGTGTCTGTCTGTCTCTCTTTCTCTCTCTCTCTCTCTTCTCTCTCTCTCTCTCTCTCTCTCTCTCCCTCCTCCGTCTCTCTTTCTGTTTGTCTCTCTCACTGTCTCCTTCATTGTCTATCTGTCTGTCTGTTTGTCTGTCTCTCTCTCACTATCTATCTATCTACATGTATCTATCTATCTATCTATCTACATGTATCTATCTGTTTTCTTTCTTTCTTTCTTCCTTTTATCTATCTATCCTCCATGTGTCTGTCTATCTGTCTGTCTGTCAGTCTGCCTATCTATCTATATATCTATCTAGTTAGTTAGCTGTATGTGTGTGTGTGTGCATGTGTGTGTGTGTGTGTGTGTACGTGTGTGTATGTTGTGTGTGTGTGTTTGCGTGTGTATGTGTGTGTGTGTGGTGTGTGTGTGTGTGTGTGTGTGTGTGTTTGATCTTTGCTAGTGTTTGTACACATGTATAGAGTTATATCTATTTTTCATTCAACAGTACATATAAATTATATCTCCGTATTTGCTGCTTACGATTTGTTGTGAATATGTGCACATGCTGCACACGAGTGTGTACATCTCCATAGTAGACGTTTACTTACTGACTTGAGGGTCATAATACTGACTGTAACTGTATCTGTTACAAATACGAAATTTACGAGAGAAAAGAGAGAGAAATGAGATGAGATGAGATGAGATGAGATGAGAGACGGAGACAGAGAGAGACAGAGAGAGACACACACACACAGAGACAGAGAGAGACACACACACAGAGAGACAGAGAGAGAGAGACAGAGAGAGAGAGAGAGAGAGAGAAAGAGTTTGTGCAATAAACTGCATTTTGTGATATATCTGTGATGTGTTTGTACAGCCCCTGACGGGAAACTCTGGGCCTCCATTCGTGCAGGGGATCGATCAAACTGTCAGCAGAGATAAACTCCTTTATGAAAGTAGGGGATGCATCTCAAAATGCAACTATATTTTTGTGTTTTTTTCCCAAAATTTCTGTTTTTCACTTTAAACAAATAATGTATACAGATACAAAATAAAATCGCCAAGCGTAATTGCAATCACATAATAACAAAACGATTCCAAATCATGCTAAATATCCATATGCTCAAAGCACAAGTTTATGCATATCTACGTAAGCATAAATAACGATAAAAATATGAACTTTACACACACACACACACACACACACACACACACACACACACACACACAACACATACACACACACACAAAACACACACACACACACACACACACACACACACACACACAGTGTACCTATCTATCCATCTATCTATCTATAACTATGTATGTATTATGTATGTATGTGTGTACATACCAAGTTTAGTACTATTGACATATTTTACATATATGCATATATATATATATATATATATTATATATATATATATATATATATATACATATATGTATATATGTCAAATAGTATTAAACTTGGTTCTTACGAATAATAAACATGCACCCATTACTTTTGAGAAATGAATGGATTGCATAATCTTTCTCCATCGTTGCGATTTTGACTTCGTGTCCTTCATGTATTTTCTGCCTGTCCCGTTGTAGACGTAACTCTCCGACAACATCACAAAAAGTGTCAAATGATCAGGACAACGATTTTTATGGGCGATTTTAACTGGAAAGAGAAGAGCACCCTGATATTCAGAGCTGGATTTACCTCAGTACAACTTCTCAATTGACTTCATAGCGCGTAAACCTGTCTATGAGCATAGCCACAATGCTATATCACACTAAACCTGGACGTCATAACACTGACAGTGACTGCATGTTGTAACTATGGAATTAATGACCCACAACATATGCGGCACTGCGGTCCTATTTTGCATGAAGGGTTTGAGCAATAGATTGCCTTTTCTGAAGCATCTTTGATGTGTTTGTAAGCTCAGGACGGGAAATGTTAGACCTCCATTCAGCAACAGATCGATCAAACCGCCTGCAAGATCCTGCCTTAAACCTTTCACTCCTGCACCCTATCCGCCATCTACAAAGACTGAACTCTTTCACTCTCTAAACCCTGTCTGCCAATTTCTTGCAGGAAGCTGGTGGATAAAGTGAAGGAGTGAAAGGCCTAAGTTTGTGTTTTTGCTGTTTTGGCTAACAATGCGGGATGCTTGCGGGCAGGGTGGGAGTCAAAGGGTTAATGAAAGTAGAGGGTTAGATGGAAAATGCACTTCTTCACTTGCCGTGATTTTGGCGCTTTAGTCAGCGTCTGTCTTATTCTCTGCCTGTCCGTCTGTGACTATCACATCGACTTATTTCCATACATTGTACCAGGAGGTGTTAGACGGAGATGAAGTTGACGGTCTGCAGATAGAACAGGAAGCTTGCCATAGATTTATGTTGTAGATGTGGAAGGTGTCTGTCACTCCTTCTATCCACCGCCGTCGTTGTCTACCATGACTCTGAAGCCCCAGCATGTGGCGTTGAAAGGCTGACTGACTGGCATCCTGGCAACCAAACTATTTTATCCGCTGTTGTTGACGTAATTGTTGACAAGAGAGTTTCTAGCTCACCTCTCCATTCTCTTTCTTTCAAACCATGTCTCGTCTCAAAGGTTGTGAGTTATCGAGGTCGGTACGTTTATACCAGGTGTAGATTAGGACGGGACGACGGCGAATTTTGGTTTTAACATAAACAGATCATGATCTGTGCACATGCCGAATGTGTTAGTCTGTTGTAGTTGTAACTCATTGTGTTCATGTCACTTGGGGGCGGGGGCGGGGGGCCATGTGTGATTTCTTTAGTGTTCATTTCTTTCCCACTCTGCCATTCAAAATTCCCATTGTCCCAACCATATTTACACCTGGTACAAACAGAATGACCTTAGCACTTCACTTCATATTGACTTCAAAGCATTTTCCTGTGCGTGAATATGTACATATCTCCCCTACGCATCGATTACTGATCTGATGGTCATAACGGTTTGGTAGTGTATCTATTGTATTGATTGTGCATGAATATGTACATTACTCCATTGCGTATCGATTGCTGGCCTGACAGTTATAACGGTTTAACAGTGTATCCATTGTATTTATTGTGCATGAATATGTACATATCTCCACAGCGCATCGATTACTGAGCTGACAGTCATAACGGTTTAGTAGTGTACATGTATCTACGACAGATACATCATTTACAGTTCACAATCGATGATGCGCTGCTGTGCTGCATTATGCGAAGAATTTGTGGAATGAGCTGCGTTTTCTGATGCAATTGTGATGTGTTTGTACAGCCCCGAACGAGAAACACTGGGCCTCTATCCGTGCAAGGCATTGATCAAACTGTCAGCAGAGATGAAGATAACAAGGATCGGGGGGGATTTTTTTTTTTATTAATGGGTTTAGCGGGAAGATGAACTGTGTAATCTTTCTTTCTGTTTCTGAGTTTGTCCGCTTTTCTCTTTGTCTGTCTGCATGCATCTCCGTTACTTCGTTAGTATATATTTCTCTTCATGCTGCCTTGCTTAATCCCCCCCGCCTTTTCTTTTCTTTTTTTTTTTTTTTTTGTCTTTAATATAATCCTTATCTCTTCCGCAACTATCCCTTGCTTGTATTGTGGCCGAAGGTTGATGTACAATAAACACTTTCTGTGTTTTGAGTCTGTTTTCTCTTCTTTACACAATTTCACGGTACACAAAGTATGTCGGTGCTACATGTATTAATACCAGTCATACAACAGTACATAGTGCAGCATAATGGTTCCAGAGAAATGCTTGCCGTCAGCTCAGTATCGTGAAAGCACGAGTATAATTGTGTACTTGTAGCAGTAAAACACACAGACAAACACATCCCATTGACAATATTGAACAGATGCTACACAGAGTAAACAGACAACCTCGGTCACTTTGTGGCTACTTTATAAGATTTCCATACATTGCTTTTAAAAAAGCAGGTTGAAACGATCACACCAGCAAATCGAGAAAAGAAAGGTCTGTCTATTCTTAAATCAACGGCAGCTTAGTTTGCCGTTCTTTTTTTATCAAGAGGAATTTATCGCACCAAGACAGTTCCACATGGCTCCATCCAAATATGCCAGCAACTATCTGGCAAACGTCTTGATCATGCTAAAACACCGTAATCACTGACAAGACGTTGAAATAGGCAAAGAAGAGGAATGGAACGCACCAAACTCTGACACCAATAGAATAACTGAAAATTAAGATGGAGTTATTGGAGTTATTGGAATTATTTCAAGAGGGATTCACTGCTCTTGGACAATTCCATATGCACTCCATCCAAATCTGCCAGCAATTATCTGACAGATTTCCCGAGGCTGCACAAAACCTTATGCGCTGGCAAGGTCTTGAAACGCGTAAAAGGGGAGATGGGACCTAACAAAAAACAAACTGACACCACATGAATAATGGAAACAATCAAGACAGGCAGCGAACAGGATAGTTTTATATGGTGCGGGCTCAACATATCAGATCTTGAGATCTTGAGGTTTACCAACTAACCCACAAGAAAACTCCTCGGCAGGGATATGGGCAGCGAACAAGCCAACTTTTATGTGGCACGGTGGGATTACACTCGAGACATGAGATCTTCAGTCCATGGCTCCATCAAAAGGCCCAGCCAACACTCAAACGGCAGCTTAAAGGCACTGAACGACGCCGTCTCTCTTTCAGCTGAACCAGTCTGTGGTTGCTGTTGTGAGATCGATCGTGGACCTGGCTATACAGCTCTGTCATAGAGCAACCTTCTAAAATTTGACACGACACATAACACAACTATACAATTAATCTTTGAAACCAAAACATAGTGCTTAACCGTTTTTATAGAGAACCATTAAGCTAAATCAGAGCAGAAAAAGGGAACAACAAAAAAAGAAAAAATATAAAAGAAAGAAAACATACAAAATATAGAAAAATAAAGAAAAAAGAGAAAAAAGAAAAAAATATGTAAAAACTTATTATTCGAATAGTCAAAAGAACATAATGCAGTTGCCTCCACAATGAGCGGCCATGATTGAATAAGGCAAGAAAATCAAAGTAGTTTGGTGTTTACTGGTAGTACTTAAAACGAAAGTAAAATATATCCTGTTTACATACAGTGTACACCAGATACCTGTAGAAAATAGTAATATCTCTCTCCCAAGAATGGGACTGAGGTACAGGAAAACAGGGGATCAAGAATACATGTTTATATCACTTACAACACCTACAGGTATGATTGTAGTTATTATATTATATTCGCATTGTGCATTCCGTGTATCTTTTGTGTCGTGTTCTATTCTACTGTGTTGCACTGCACTGACAATTGTTTTGGACGAAATTTCTCCAAAACTTAGCCATAAGAAACTGTGCTCACTTTACCCTGAAATGTCGAATGCATGCTGTACGAAAAATATGACTTTGATGGGAATTTTGTTTCTAAAAAGACTAGTCCTCAAACCACGATTCAACGCAAAATTTAGTAAAAACGAGAGGATGGGAATAGAACAAGTGTGCGTATGAGGCAAGAAACGTCTTGTCCAACCTGCGAAAAACCCCAAGATTTTCTCCAGACTACCTCTTCATTTTTATCAATGAAAATCTGCCATTACACACGAGACAGGGATTCGTGGCAAAATATAATTCAAAGGTTTCTTGCCAGAATGGCATATCTCAGAAGGAAAATAATAGGCAGAGACATCATTGTGGTCGGAAGACCTCTAGTAATTGTCTAGATACAGCTTCCTGTCTACTGTCCTGTTATCTGGCCCTAGAGGCGCTGCATCAGTTAACAACGAACCAGCAGATTCCATTTATGGCAGTTGTGATCAAGTGCCTGGATTGGGAGCAAAGCTCTTCCTGGTCCATTCATCAACATTGTCTGTCCAATCTCTTCTGTGTACTGTGTTTTCTTTTTCTCTGCACAGTACACTGGAGGGAAATCTTAGCAGGTCTTGTGATTTAAATCCCTTTAAGCCCAGTTGATTTGAACATTGTGCTGAAATCGCGTAAGTCAGTGGTTCAATACCCCCTCTCCATACAGTCCACATGTTTGGAATTTTCTGCTGATACAGCTTTGAATAATATATTTGATTTCTAATATCTTTGTTTCTGTCCCAGTCTGCAGCATAAACGCTGATCTGCTAGCTCTTCGTTTTAATGCTCCAATCATTCAAGTGTATCATCTTTACGTTTCATGTTCTCGCTCTCTCTTCCTCCCTTTCCCCCATTTCAAAACCTTGCCAGCGCTTGTGGCTGTGAACAGGCTCAATGAGTCTGTTAATTAATTACTGGAGGATTTTGGTGGTGCGCATATGGAATTGTCTGAGTGTGACGAGTCTTTCTGGAACAAAATTCAAGACTGCTGAGCCAGCCAGTTATATTCTACAACGTGCTCATACTATCTTAATTTCCATCTGCCTGTTGATGGCAGCAGCTGTTTGTTGTGGTTCATATTGCCTAGATAAAGAAAGGAAATGCTGTTATTTCTGCATGGCATGAACAAGTGACACACTTCCAGCGACAGTCTGTATTTTGTGGTGCGTTATAATAGAAATAAATTTGTCAGTGCAGCACGCAGATAGAAAATATTGGTACTGTACACTGACGGTTTGATGGCGTTTTCTAAGACGCTATAACTCTGTCTGTTTGTGTCTATGATTCACACACGTTTATTTGTCTATACTGAACTCAGTTCACAGTTGTTTTTGTTTGTGTTTCCTTGATTTTGTAACTGTAGTCTATGTTCCTCTTATCTCAATAATACAGATTTGCCCCTTGGAACTGGAATCAGAAATCCGTTGTTAAGACCCACCATGTTAGCTTTGTTCTGTACCAAACTCGCTTCTTTTAAATATGTATCAGACGTAACACCAAAGCCTTTGTGAAAGGGGAAAAAAGACAATTCATTACACTGTCCCACCAGCTTAGCAGCTACCACCAACGCCAACACCATCTTCAATCATCACTGCACAGTACCACCACTGTCACCGTAATTACCATCATCACCAACAACACTACCACCGGAACCACCTAAACCACCCACGACCATCACCACCACCACCGCTGCCAATACCACCAACACTGTCACCATAACCGCCACCACACTGTGCTCGCCACCCTCACCATCACTAACCGGTAACTGGCCGTCACTGATAATAATCACACACGTGGTTTAATCTCTGTCTCGTTCCCGGACTACTCATAAATCCTGACTTGCCGGCATCAGGCCAGCACTTGGGTCTATAATATAGGTCAGCCCTGCCCCTTACTGTCAATTGTGGTCTAGTTTGCACTGATTTATTACTATGTTCAAGAACCTTTGAAAATCCATGTATGATTCTCAACATTCAAAGACCAATGTTTGGATATAGACACGGAGAAATCATAGCAATATGAAAGAGACTACACTGCCTCTGAGCCTGTTTTCTGTTCCTGCCCTAAAATCTTTTTTTTTTTCCCAATGTTGAGGAACCCATCCGGCACTGAGTGGTCTATACTTACACATAAATGTTTTCTAAACAAAATAGTATGTATGAACAATGTTGTGACCTGATTCACACAAAATACAGGTTGTAAAGCACCATAGGTTTTAATTGTCCTAAATGTTCTGTTGTTGATGTTTCAGCGCATGGAAGAGATTACTTGTGAGAGTAGAAAATGGAGTCATCCACAAACACTTTGATTGAAAAAGAATTATCAGCCTCCCTCCCTCTCTGTCTTTCTCTGTCGCTGTCTGTCCATCTTGTCTGTCTGTCTGTCTCTGTCTGTCTGTCTGTCTGTCTCTCTCTCTCTCTCTCTCTCTCTCTCTCTCTCTCTCTTTCTCTCTCTCTCTCTCATTCTTCCTGAACTGTTCTTTGTTGAAAGTAGGTTAACGTTCCAGTGTTACACTAGGCATCACACATCAATGTCAGCATTGGAACAATGGAAAGATAGGTAGGTAGGCCTCCTTCGGTCATGACTGACCATGGACAAAGTACATCCGTTCTAATGTCTAGATGGGCTGTCTGCTTGGTCCAAGCAGCGTCGCCTTTGACTGTACAGACCAATGCGACAGAGGCAGTCTCTGTCGCAGCGGTCGCATGTGTATGCTGATGCTGGTCTGTTGGCTGTCATCCCTTTTCTGCGAACTCGCTTTTCTGCTGCAGCAGCTGACAGTTTGCCCTCACCAATCCGCAGCTGTTTCTTGAGAGTAGTTCTCCAGCTGTTGCGGTCGTCTGCGAGGTCCTCCCAGGACTCAGTGTTGATCTCAAGCGCCTTCATGTCACGCTTGCAAACGTCTTTGTATCTCAGCTGTGGGCGGCCAATGTTTCTCTGCCCTGTGGCAAGCTCACCATAAAGGATATCTTTTGGGATGCGACCATCTTCCATGTGGCCCAACCAGTGCAGCCGACGCTGTCTCAGCATGGTATGCATGGTTGGGAGGCCAGCGCAGGTTAGGACTTCGGTGTTGGTCACCTTGTCTTGCCAGGAAATGCCAAGTATGCGCCGTAGGCTTCTCAGGTGGAAGGTATTGAGCCTTTTCTCCTGATGAGCATGCGTGGTCCACGCCTCGCTGCCATACAGCAAGGTGTTGAGGACACAGGCGTTGTATACAGCCATCTTTGTCTTTGTGGTCAGCTTGGGATTTGTCCACACCCTTTGTGTGAGGCGGGCTAGTGTTGTGGCTGCCTTCCCGATCCTCTTGTCGACCTCTGTGTCAAGGGAGAGGTTATCGGTGATGGTGGACCCAAGATATGTGAATTGATGGATGGCTTCAAGCTCGTAGTCATCAATGGTGATGGCTCGTGGAGATGGCTGTCTTGGCCCAGGACGTTTGTCTTCTTAAGACTGATGGTCAGACCAAAATCATTGCAGGCCTGAGAGAAGCGGTCCATTAGTGACTGCAAGTCCCGCTGAGTATGGGTCACAACTGCGGCATCGTCGGCAAATAGCATGTCTCTGATGAGGGCTTCACGGACCTTTGTCCTTGCTCTGAGGAGGGCGAGGTTGAAGAGCCTGCCATCTGATCTGGTCCGCAGGTGGATCCCTTCTTGCGCTGTGCTGAACGCATGCCTCAGGAGGAGAGCGAAGAAGATTCCAAAGAGGGTTGGGGCCAGGACGCAGCCTTGTTTCACACCGCTGCGTACGTCGAAGGGCTTGGAGAGGTTTCCGTTGAACTGCACCATCCCTTTCATGTTTGAGTGGAAGGACTCAATTAAGCTGTGCAGCTTGGGGGGGGCAGCCGATTTTTCGGAAAGCCCTGAAAAGGCCATCTCTGCTGACTAGGTCAAAAGGCCTTGGTGAGTTCAATGAATGCCACATACAGGGGCATCTGCTGCTCTGTGCACTTCTCCTGGATTTGGCGAAGGGAGAAGACCATGTCTACCGTGGATCTCTCTGCTCGAAAACTACACTGTGATTCCGGGTAGACGCGTTCAGCCAGTTTCTGCAGGCGGATTAGGAGGACCCGAGCATAGACTTTGCCAACAATGCTGAGGAGCGAGATACCTCTGTAGTTGTTGCAGTCGCTCCTTTCGCCCTTGTTTTTGTACAGGGTGACGATCTTGGCGTCCTTCATGTCCTGCGGTACAGCTCCCTCATTCCAACACTGACAGAGAACTGCGTGCAAAGGGTGCAGAAAAGAAGTCTTGCAGTGCTTGATGAGGTCTGGGGGAATTCCGTCATTGCCAGGTGCCTTTCCTGATGCCAGGCTATCAATGGCCTTGCTGAGTTCGTCCGCAGTTGGCTCTGCGTCAAGTTCTTCCATTACCGGCATGCACTTGATGGCATCGAGGGCTAAGGGGGACACCATGTTCTGTGTGGAGTAGAGGTCGGAGTAGTGTTCCGCCCATCTTTCCATCTGTTGGCTAGGGTTGCTGATTACTTCCCCAGTGGAGGATTTGAGGGGGGCGATCTTGCTCTGTGTTGGTCCCAGTGCCTTCTTGATGCCATCATACATTCCTCGGATGTTGCCTCTTTCAGCAGCACTCTGTATCTCTTCGCTGAGCTCTGTCCAGTACTCGTTTGCGCAGCGCCTGGCGTTAAGCTGAACCTTACTTCTGGCAGCCCTGAGGATTTGCAGGTTCTTCTCACTGGGTGACCGCTTATACTTGGTGAGTGCGGCACGCTTGGCCTCAACAGTGGGAGTCATCTCTGATGATTTGGCCTCAAACCAGTCGTGGGACTTCACAGTTTTCTTCCCAAAGGTGGCCATAGCAATGCGGTGCATGGTGTCTCGTAGCGTTTCCCATCTCTCAGTGGCAGAGTCTCTGGGCTGCAATGCATCGTATTCTCTCTGAAAGGCCTCTGCAAACTGTTCTACAAGATCTGGCTGAGACATCTTGCCGACGTCAATGCGAGGGTTCCCTTGTTTCTTTGAGCAGTGGAACTTCTTTGGTTGTAGCCTGATCTTGCAACATACCAGAGAGTGGTCTGTGTCGCAGTCTGCGCTGTGATAAGAGCGAGTGTGGAGAACGTTTTTGATAGCGGCACGTCTTACTAGGATCAAATCCAGTTGGTGCCAATGTTTTGAGCGGGGATGTCTCCAGGAGACTTTGTGCTGAGGCTTCGTCTTGAAGAAGGAGTTGGCGATGCACAGTTCATGGCAGGCGCAAAACTCAAGCAGTCGCTGTCCATTCTCATTCATTTTCCCCACTCCAAAGGAACCGAGGCAGAAGGGCCATGAGTCATTGTCTGCACCCACTCTGGCGTTGAAGTCGCCCAGGAGAACAAGTTGTTCTGTTCTGGGGATGTTCCTTATGGTTGATGCAAAATTTCGTAGAACTCATCCTTGGTGTCTGGAGAGGCGGACAGAGTTGGGGCATAAACGCTGATGAGAGTGACATAGCCTTCGGTGGTGTTGAGGCGGAGAGTCAAGAGTCGTTCTGAACCGCCGCTGCCTGGTTCAATCATGTTCACAGGCTGTTCCTTACTGCAAAGCCTACTCCGTGCTCTCTTGGGGCATCAGAACTCTTTCCTTACCAGATGAAGGTGTAGTCCCTTTCCTTTAGTGTTCCTGGGTCAGCCAGCCGTGTTTCCTGCAGAGTGGCAATGTCCACATTGAGCCTCTTTAGTTCGCTGTTTATGACGGCGGTTTTTCTGGCGTCGCTGATGTCTTGCAGATCTTGGGAGAGCCCAGGCATCATTGTTCGGACATTCCAACAGCCCAGTTTCACTGCTGATCCTTTTCCTGATCCGTTTCTTGAATTTGAATTTTTCTTTTTGTTTGGTGCGGTAATTAACGACCTGCTTGTCAGATTTTCTCCTAATCTTCATGCACCCAATGAAGAAGGCAGGTCGTGGCGGGACAGCACCTAACTGGCTGGGGGCTGCCCAGCTTAGGCGGGCGGTAGCTGTCCAGTAAGACACGAAGGTCTCTCCCACCGTCAAAAGCAACCCCTGGCGTCAGCTCTACGCCAGTTGAGCAATGACTTATCACCGGTATCTGTTGCTTCCCGTGTTGTGCCGACACTAGTGTTAGTAGCGAGGCTGGAGTGTCCTCTCCAGGTCGTAGGTGCAGAGTGTTTTGTGGATGAATGGACGGATGTAGGCCTGGGCAGTGTAATATGGAAGACAGGCTGTTGCCCATGTAACTTGTCCCCCCTCTCCACCTCGCTGACAGATTCAAAGGAACAGCAGGGCTGTTATGTTTTGGTGCCAACGTGGCCGCAGGAGCTGCCGGAAGGTGACAAAGTTTGCCATCCAACCGCCTTAGGAGCCCCACACCGGATTTACTGTCAGGGTTTACTCCCTTAGCTAGATGGCCGCGGGTAGCTCTCCAGAGCTGGCGCCCTTTGATGGATCTAATTTATTTCCACCAGGGTTTCTAGCCACCCTCCTCACCATCCTCCTGAGAGGACTGGTGGGGTTGCTGGTTTAGTCGCCAGCAATTCGACCCTGTGACAGGTAGTACTGGGTTCCAGGTTACCAGTAGCGGATACATCTATCCGACCTGACTATATGGAAAGATAACACTGTAGTTAATAGATGTCAGAATCCTGGACCTGCCATTAGTCATGCTAAAGCACAGGCGTAATCGGTCCCTCCTGTTGAATACATCCTAACAGTAATGTTATGCAGATGTGTCAGTGAGCAGGTAAACAGTCTGCGCTATATGAGAAAAGTTTCAATCAATATCTGTTTTTGAAAACATGGTGAAAGTACCACACTCAGATAAAAAGAGAAAAAAAAATTTGTTTTAAATTGAACTGCAGCTAAAGGCAACGTAATCTCTTTAGCTCTTTATCTGCATTGTTGAGTGAGGCTGATTAATGGCTTGGCGTCACAACACTGTCAAAAAGACCTGTTTTTACAGTTTCGTATGATACAAAATGAAACAACGCAAGTCACCCATAACACTACAAACAATATCCCCACTGGTATCATTCAAAACCATCTTAACCTTTCTCTCTCGCAGACAAGACATAAAGTAATATTTGTGAAATGATAACACATGCAAATGAAAAATTCGGAATTCATGAATTATTTAAAAGAATAGAGGTAGCCACCCCCAAAGGAAAGAAAAGCACGTTAATGTTGAAAGGCTGAAGAATCACTGAAGTTTGTTTGCCAAATGGCAAATCACAGAAACCGTTCTGACAATTTCAGACACCCATAGGAAAGATATCTATCTCCCCTGAAAGAAAAACTTCAGACAGTATCAATTTTATGTGTACAATCCTGTTGTAGTGTACTGTGATTTTTTTTATTTTGTTTTATTTATTTATTTATTTATTTATCTATCTATTTATTCATTTATTCATTTAATATTCATTATTTATTATTACTTATTTATTATTTATTCATTCATTTATTTATTATTTATTTATTTATTGATTTATTTGCTCATTTATTTATTTATTTTTTATACGTTTATTTCTATTTGTAGCAAATGATTGACACTCATACCACGACTCGACTCAACCATGGGTAGGGCGCAGCGCGTAGGCGGATCAGAAGAAATTAATTTGTGTCCAGTCTGGGAATAAAACTCAAGATCTTTTCGCATCCGAGACCAGACACGATTCCGCTTTATTATGAGAAATCAAGTCTCCTCGATTAGACACGAGACACGAATTAAAGCCAGCCATATTGCCTGGACACAGCTTCCTGCTTGCTGGTCTTGTAATCCATTGGGATCATTGAGGGCGCTACACCAGTGAGTGATGTACCAGTTGACTCCCTTTGTGGTGGTTGTGGTCAAGTGCCTGGCTTTGGAGCAAAGTTGTTTTTCTGGTCTGTGTTCGTTAGTTAATATTATCGGCCCATCTCTTACTGTGTGTGTGTGTGCTCCATCTCTTCTTTCCCTGCTTCTGTTCCCTGGAGGACGGTCTTTGAAAGTCTGTTTGATCCTGTGCGTGTTGATATTATCGAAATTTCTGTGTGTTTGTGTTAGCGTTTGTGTTGTGTGTGTGTGTGTGTGTGTGTGTGTGTGTGTGTGTGTGTGTGTGTGTGTGTGTGTGTGTGTTTGTGTGTGTGTGTGTGTATGTGTGTTTGTGTGTGTGTGTGTGTGTGTGTGTGTGTGTGTGTGTGTGTGTGTGTGTGTGTTTCATTGTCAGCAACTCTTTGTAATGAATCAATCATGTTGTCCAGATGAAGAAAAAGAACATAGCTTCTGCATGACGTGAATAAGTGACACAGTTCCAGAACTCCTATTTACTTTGTGAAGTATTAACAATAACTAATTTCCTCACTATTGTGTACTGTACAATTAGAAATACTGGTAATCTACATTATCATCTGGGTATCTCTCTATCTATCTATCTGTCTATCTATCTATCTATCTATCTATCTCTATCTCTACCTCTGTCTCTCATTACCTTTTTGTTATTTATATCAAACCACAAGTAGTCATACTGCGCCTTGATTCAAGATTCAGTGAAAGAGCAGCCATAAGTAGGGTGAGATGCGTGGGTGGATCAGAAGAAATTAATTCGTGTCCAGTCTGGGAATATAACTCAAGATCTTTTCGCATCCGAGACCAGACACGATTCTGGTTTATTATGAGAAATCAAGTGTCCTCGATTAGACACGAGACACGAATTAAAGCCGGCCATATTGCCTGGATACAGCTTCCTGCTTGCTGGTCTTGTAATCCATTGGGATCATTGAGGGCGCTACACCAGTGAGTGATGTACCAGTTGACTCCCTTTGTGGTGGTTGTGGTCAAGTGCCTGGCTTTGGAGCAAAGTTGTTTTTCTGGTCTGTGTTCGTTAGTTAATATTATCGGCCCATCTCTTACTGTGTGTGTGTGCTCCATCTCCTCTTTCCCTGCCACTGGGGGATGGTGTTTGAAAGTCTGTTTGATCCTGTGCGTGTTGATACTATCGTAATTTCTTTGTGTTTGTGTGTGTGTGTGTGTGTTGTGTGTGTGTGTTTGTGTGTGTGCATATGTGTGTGTGCGTGTGTGTGTGGTGTGTGTGTGTGTGTGTGTGTGTGTGTGTGTTGTGGTGTGTGTGTTGTGTGTGTGTGTGTGTGTGTGTGTGTGTGTGTGTGTTGTGTTTGTAAGTTTGTATTCGAATAATCCAGGCTCATATCTTGAAGGTTTTCTTTTGGGTTTAATTTGTTTTTGTTAGTTTGTTTGTTTAAGACATACATTTGCCTGTAATACTACAACTACGATTCTGTAACAACATAGACCCATCATACTTGTATTATTCCACACCATACTTACTCCTTTCATGTGTGACAAAAACTACGCTAAATAGTTTGTGACTGGAAAGAGAAACAACAAATCAGCAGAGCATTGTCATCACCACTTGAGCTACTGCCACCAACAGGCACACATATCTCCACAATCATATTTACCACAAAAAAATCCACCACCACAACTTGCAACTACCACAATCTTCACCACTACCAGCACGACCAGACTGTGCCACCACCATCACCAGTGCTAAGCCAGTAAGTGGCTGTCACTGATAAAAAGAGACACGTGTTAATCTTTGTCTCGCTCCTGGATTTCTCATCAAATCTGGCTTGCTGGTGCTAGGCCAGCACTTAGGTGCGTAATAGAGGTCGGTGCTCTATCTTGCTGTTCCAATGTGACCTCATTGCACTGTCACCATCATCATGGTGTATAGCCTGTTTAAGAACCTTTGAAATTGCAGAACAAAAGAAGGATGTGAAAAATAGGCATTACATGAAATATTCTTTAGGGGAAAAGAGAATAACCGCTTTTATTCATAATGGATTCTAAGAGAAAAAGAGTGGTGTTAAAAATAGGCATCAGATGAAATATTCTTCAGGGGAAAAGAAAATAGTATTTTGATTCATAATGGATTCTACACCTCCCAATTATAAATTGATATATCCTAAATTCAAGAGACTGGTGAAGATTGTGTCATATATGTAACGTTACTTAAGACAGTTAGATAGTAAACATTTGTCTGCGTTCAATCAGTTTATGTGCGAATTCTACTCCAGTCCCTCGTACTCGTACCATTTTTCCCAAAACTTCACTCACAGCTAGGCGGGTAGGATCTGCTCTCTCTCTCTTTCTCTCTCTCTCTCTTTTTTTTTTTCTCTCTCTCTCTCTGTCTGTCTGTCTGTGTGTATGTGTGTGTCTGTCTCACTGTCTCTCTCTTTGTGTCTCTGTCTGTCTATCTGTCTGTCTGTCTGTCTGTCTCTCTTTCTCTTTCTCTGTCTCTGTCTGTCTGTCTCTCTCTCTCATCTTTCTCTCTCTCTGTCTCTCTCTCTGTCTGTCTGTCTCTCTCTCTCTCTCTCTCTCTCTCTCTCTCTGTTCTTTTCTTCCTGTGTCTGAGGGTCTGTGTGTCTGTCTGTTTGTCAGTCTTTTAGTGAATCCCTCTCTTTGTCCTTCTCCCATTTAACGTTTATTGATCATCATCATCATCATCAGGTGCCTTGCCGCATGGTGTTGGCAATTATGGACTTCCATCTGTCTCTATCACTTGCTGCCTCAAGCATCTCTTCCACCCTCCTTGTCCCCAGCCACTTTGCAAGTCCGTCTAGCATCTTCTCCCTGGGTCTACCCGGTGCTCTCTTTCCCTCCAGCTTTCCCGTTGTGACCATGTGTTCCAATTCCCCTTTCTTCATAAAATGACCTATAGATGTTGCCTGTCTTTTCCTAATCTTCCTTATGAATGATCTACTTGTGTCTGCCTCCATCAAGACTGTCTCGTTTGTTTTCTTTGCTGCCCATGGAACTCTCAACATTCTTCTTAGAAACCACATCTCGGCTGCCTCAATCTTGTTCTGGCTTTGCTTGTTGACTGTCCACACCTCGCAACCATACAACAGTATTGGTTCTATATAACATTCAAGAACTCTCATCCTGATGTTAATTGATAGGCATTTGCTGGTAAGAATGCTTTTCATCTTCTTGAATGCTGTTCTGGCTTAGCCGATTCTGCTGGCTATTTCTGATGTGCATCTGCCGTCTGGTGAAATGATCGTTCCCAGGTATTTAAACTTATCAACCTGTCTCAAGGTTGTGCTGTTTGGTGTTATTTTGCATGAGGGGATTCGTTTATTGATATGATAATAAATCGTGATGACTCTCCCCACAACAGCCCTGAGTGCTTCACAAAAGTATAACAGATGAATGTATACACATTTGAGGCAAATACATAGCAACCCTTACCTCTATGACAAAAACAGATAGACTGTAATAATACAAAGATAAAGAATCAATAAAATAAATCATAATTATATACCTGCTTCGTATGTGTATGGGTAAGAAAAACAAACCTAAAACTAAATTTAATACAAACAGATGAATAAACAAAATTTCTTATTCTGATCACATGTTTATGCACACCCACACGTACACAAATAGGTACAACATCTCACTCTACCCCCCCCCCCCCCCCAATCACACAGATCCACATGCCCACATCCCCATTCAATCACACAAAATTTAAATGTCTACATATTTTGATAAGCAACTGCAAATATATATATAATTCTCATGCATCTCGACGTAATCGTCTTATCCTCATAGAGAGAAAATAATATTCTTCTAGTTTTTGAGAATTTTGTTTCGATTTTACGAGGCTACCAAACAAGCTATGGAAGTTTGTATGTTCCAGACACTGCTTCTGACACTATGTAAGACTGATGGAGAATGTGGACAAGCCTGGAATCCACTTTTCTGCGTTATTACATCCTATCCTGATTTCATCTCTCCTCGTATTTCTTATACCTTGTATCGATCAGAGAGCGGTTTGATCTCTCTGCCTTTGTCTCTCTCTGTCTCTTTCTGTCTCTGTTTCTCTCTGTCGTCCTTTGGCTTTCTCAAAGAATAATTTTATATATGCTACACTTTGTAGCATGTGTTAGCATGATTACTCCATTAGTCCTGGAACAATTGAACAGTAACTGGAGTTTGCCACCGAGTTTGCCAACAACACCGCTTAATCACAGACGTAATTACGCATCTTTGACATTGAAACAACTGCTAAATACACTTCAAAACCAATGTTTGGTGGATACAGGATAGAAGTAATAAATAATCTTGGCTACCTTGGAATAGTTTTGACAAATTGTCCTTAGAACAGAAAATGCCACTCAGCTAAGAGGGTAAAATGCCTATCTAGAAACAGTTCTTATTCTTGCTGTGGAGAGCATATCGCCACAATGACAACCAAAAGATCTGAATTACAATATCTCTTTAACATGTACTAATCTGTAGTGCTCTGTGAGACTGACGAGCGACTTTGCCTTACAAAGATGTCCCAGAATAATTTTTTGGAGATAGGATGCAGAATGGCACAATGGTCATTCCATAAATCACAATGGATGTTTCTTTGAGACCATTTTTAGGTTTTTTTTAAAACTTTATTTCAATTCAGGAGAAACTACAATGTAGAACAAACAACAAGAGCACCACCCACCAACAACAAACCATAGAAGCATAGAACTGGCCACAGCTTCACGTGAAATAAAATATTCAAATATTTGGAAAAGGCAAAAGATTCAATGGAGCATTCATGTAGCCTCACAGAACTAAGACAAAGAAACATACAAAAAGAAGAAACAGACAAAACCCCTGTAAGAATCAGTCAGGCCTGTACTTCCACAAGGGATGGAGGAAGCAACAAATCAAGGGCTTGAGACTCCATGACTTGTAAACATAAACCTGTTGCATTCATTGTCCTGTATTGTATTGTATTGTGTTGTACAGCATTGTATTGATCATCTGTTTTCTAGTGAGTTCTTGAAAACTTCTGTCGTAGACCACATTGCTGTCCTTTTCCCCTGCGTGTTGAGAGCAAGCCATTTGTAGAATCTCGTTTTGCTGACTTTCACAAAAGGCTAACACTTGGATCACGATTTGACTCAACATTGAGAGAAACAGCAGGGATGGGGTAGTAGGATATGGTGGTACTATGAAATCGGGGCGTAGACTTTGGAATGTGATGTATCTTAGATGAATCCACCACTCTAGTTTTATTGGGGAAAATCATGTTTCCTCCATTAGACACGAGACAGGGATTTAGACAAAACATATTGCCTGGATGCTGCTTCCAGCTTACTGGTCCCCTGATCCGCCAGTATCGTATGGGTGCTGCGTCAGTGAGTGATGGAGCGGCTGAATCCATTTGTGGTGGTTATGGTCAAGTGCCTGGATTCGGA
>JAPXFY010000786.1:42500-47381 GCA_030674185.1 Monoplex corrugatus
AAAAAAAAAAAAAAAAAAAAAAAAAAAAAAAAAAAAAAAAAAAAAAAAAAAAAAAAAAAAAAAAAAAAAAAAAAAAAAAAAAAAAAGGGGTGTGTGTGTGTGTGTGTGTGTGTGAATTTACTTACGTACGATTTGTGTACATACACTCATGTGTGCGTGTGTTTGTCTATGCGTCTGCATGTTTGCAAGTGTGTCTCATACAAAACAGCAATTGCCTACACATTTATACAAAACGCATGCACACACGTATACACACATATACAGACAAACACACAGAGAGACGCATTCACTCACGTAGCAAGCACACACGCATTTTCACAAACGCATATAGAAGCACTGACTATATCTGATTAGGTGGTTATAGATTTCAAATATTATTTAATTTAAGCAACAAAGATACTCACTCATGCACGCAGAGACATGATCACACAGACACACACAGACATACACACACGCACACACACACCAACACACCCATACACAAATACACACAAACACACACACACACAAATACACACAAACATACACATACAGAAACTAAAGAGTCACACACACAGAGTTACACATTAACAAATGCACAAACAAACACTCATACACACATACATACACACACACACACACACACACACACACACACACACACACACACACACACACACACACACACACACACACATCCACTCACTCACACAGAGAGTCAGAACTCTCCCCACAACCAAAACTACATCAACTTTACCAACACGCTGCACAACAATCACAACAGCACTGCACACAGCAAAGTGGAGTTCACATCTCAAGAGGGCAGTGTGACAAAGTCAGTAATGAAATCACTTGTCTCTCCCTCCTACCAGTGTGTGTGTGCCAGACCAGAAACACTCTCTTTAATAATTATTATTATTATCGACTTGATGGTGATTGTGACGTTAGGCGTCCTCCCAGACCAGTGCTGGCAATTGCCAAGGGAGATATGTCTACTACATGTCAGATGGAGTTTGTGAAGGCAGACATTACAGTTGTCAGGCGTGTCTACCTCCCACGTCTTGACTTCAGGGTCTGTGGAACGTGGGTCATAATGTTTTGTCTTTTGTAGTGAAAGGTTGTGTGTGTGTGTGTGTGTGTGTGTGTGTGTGTGTGTGTGTGTGTGTGTGTGTGTGTGTGTGTGTGTGTGTGTGTGTGTGTTTGTGTGGTGTGTGTGTGTGTGTGTGTGTTTGTTTGTGTGTGTGTTTGTGTGTGTTTGTCTGTGTGTGTGTATGTGTGTTTGTGTGAGTGTGTGTTTGTATGTGTGTTTGGTTGTGTATGCGTGTGTTGATGCGTGTGCATATTTGTTCAATTCTCTAAATATTCACAATGCTACATGTGTAAATCCCAAATTGTCAGCAAGTTTGACACAAAAAATATCAACAGTGAAATGATCATGTTCTAGAGTTCTTTGTAACACATACACAGACACAAAGAGAGAGAGAGAGACAGAGAGGGGGGGGGGGGGTGGGAGAGAGAGAGAGAGAGAGAGAGAGTCTACCATCTTACGTATACATCCTTTCACCACAGGAGAAAAAAGGAATGACAGCTGTGGATTTCAATGCAGTCAGTGGTTGTTATAGAATGGAAAGACAGTGGGAAGAGGGAAAGAATGAAAGAAAGTAGAAACAAGAAGAAAACACAAACACACAAAGAACACACGCGTACGCATGCACTCACATGCAAAAAAAGAAAAGGAAAAGAGACAAAAAACAACACAAAAGAGAATGAAGCAGCGTTTGTTTTTTTGTTTGATTGCTTGTTTGTTTTTTTGTTTGTTTGGGGGGGGGGTTGTTTGCTTGTTTTTTGGGGTTGTTTGTTTGTTTCTTGTTTGTTTGTTTGTTTGTTTGTTTGGTGTTTGTTTTTGGTTTTGCTTGTATGTTTTGTATGTATGTAAATAGAAGCTGGATTGCCGTTGTAAATGAGACCTTGCCGTTACACGTACTTCTTTTTTTCAAGCCTTCTATCGCGCTGATCACCGTCAGATCTGTCTCCCCTTGACTGCCATGATGGGAGAGAAGGGAGAAAGAAAAAGCAATGGTTCATGTACTCCCCACTCATTTTCTTGGCTAAGTTGTTTTCAGAGTTCACAGTCCACTAGTTTTACTATTATGTTTCATCTTCTTATAATGGTTAGGAAGTTAAACAGCATTTTTAAAAATGAAAAGCGTTCTAACCAACAAACGCCTTTCACTCAACATGAGGAAGAGATTTCTTCAGTGTTACAAGTATATAGAACCAATACTGTTGTATGGATAAAAAGCGTGGACAGTCAACACGCAAAATCAGTACAAAATTGAGGCAGATGAAATGTGGTCTTTAAGAAGACTGGACACAAAGAAAACAAACGAAAGTCTTGAAAGAAGCAAACTCAGAGAGAACATTAATGAAGAAGATTTGGAAAAGACAAATAACTTTTATAGGCTGAGACATTTGAGCACCTGGTCACAAAGGAAAGCTGGAGGAATAAAAGAGCACCAGGTAGACCCAGGGAGAAAATATTGGATGGATTTGTGAAGTGGATGAAGACAGAAATGGGTGGGAGATATACTTGCAGCAGCAAAGATAGATTCGTATGAAGGGCCATGACTGCTAACGTCATTCATCAAGGTATATGATGATGATGAGGTTGGCTTTACCGTGTAATGACCATCATACTTGTGTTCGCTGCGTGCTGACATGGTCGTTGCTAATGACTTGGTTATATGCAACATAAACTAAATTGATATCAAGCCTATAAGCAAGCCCACGTGTTTTGTAAACGAGAGACCTTGGGAAAGGCGGAGATTAGATTAGATGGGTAGATTATTTGCATGTTCTCGATATTAATTGCGTAGTGCTTTCCATTCTCGTAATTAAATGACTTCAGATTTCCTATCGGACTTGGCTAATACAGGTAGGAAATGCAGAGAGACAGAGATCTTTTGTCAATGACCGCAGGTCAATTCAGTCTTTAGTAAATCTTTATAGACAGGTGTCCTGCCATCCATTTCACGATGAAGTTATTAACATTCTGGCAGGCGAAGCTTATGAGCCATAGATTAAAGATCCGGTGTCAACATTTCTGTCTCAACGCACGTCACAAAATCTGGGATATCGCAGCCTTCTGCCTATACCGATTATTCCCGTAGTATCACTTTACCATTTGATGCAGGATATCCTCAATCTGTCTTACGAGATGAGCTGTACAAAGAACGGTTGTTAGTGACTGACAATCTTTGTAATTAAACGGCTTTAGATGTCCTTGGCTGTCTGTCAGGGTAAACAGGTGGGGATGGAATTACCTATGGCCAGCCCCCACTGTTCTCTTCATCAACACTTATCTTGTTTTCGTTAGCTGATGGGGATGTTCTGGATCAAATCTCCTGTCATGGACGTCTTTGACACATGAGATTCAAATAATTCCGTGTACAAAGCAACTCAAGCCCCTAACAACGAAGAAGCAGGAGGAGGAGAAGGGAGATGAAAGACGGAGAAAGAGAAGAAGGCGAGGATGACAAAGATGGTGTGACTGGTGGTGGTAGTAGTCGTGGTGGTAGTGGAGAAGAGGGGAGAGAAATGATATGACAGAAAATACATTTTCTAACAGTATAAATGAACACATGAAAAATCTAGGCCAACTCGAATATCTATCGTTGCCAATCTACTTCTGTTTAGTCAATGGGCAATAGAATACAGCAAAATGATCATGATTTTAAACAAAGTAGACTACATGTAAACGCAATAGAAATAGAGAGGGGAACGAGAGAGAGAGAGAGGATATATATATATTATATATATATATATATATATATATATATTATATAGAGGGAGTGAAAGAGAGAAATAATGATAATAATAAGGGTATTATATGTTCCCAGACCAGAGTTCTTACACATTTTTTTTCGAAATTGTCCCTGCTTGCTTACTGAGTGTTTTCGAGTTTCCATAAGCTAACTACTGACAAGACCTACACAATTTTAACGTGCATACTGATGAGAGAGAGAGAGAGAGAGAGAGAGAGGAGAGAGAGAGAGAGACAGAGACAGAGACAGAGACAGAGAGACACAGAGAGAGAAACAGAGAGAGACAGAAAGAGACAGACAGACAGACAGAAAGAGAGAGAGAGAGAGAGCAGGCAGACAGGAGATGGGTGGGGGGGGGGGAGAGAGAGAGAAAGAGAATAAATAACCTCAATCAGCCGCCGTGTTTCATAGAAGATTGGTTTTCTACCTTGTACACAAAACTTCTTGAGAGTTCTAGAAGAGTGCTAGAGAGTTCTTGAATGTTATATACAATCAATACTGTTGTACGGTTGTGAGGCGTGGACAGTCAACAAGCAAAGCCAGAACAAGACTGAGGCAGCCGAGATGTGGTTTCTAAGAAGAATGTTGAGAGTTCCATGGACAGCAAAGAAACAAACGAGACAGTCTTGATAGAGGCAGACACAAGTAGACAATTCACAAGGAAAATTAGGAAAAGACAGGCAACATTTATAGGCCATTTTATGAGGAAAGGGGAGTTGGAGTACCTGGTCACAACAGGAAAGCTGGAGGGAAAGAGAGCACCAGGTAAACCCAGAGATAAGATACTCGACAAACTATGCAGAGTAGCTGAAGAGATGCTTGAGGCAACAAGAGATAGAGACAGATGGAAGTCCAAGATCGCCAAGGCCGTGCGGCAAGGCACCTGATGATGATGATGATGATGATGATGATGATGATGATGATGATGATGATGATGATGATGATGATGATGATGATGATGACGATGATGATGATGACGACGACGACGACGACGACGGACGACGACGACGACGACGACGACGACGACGCCCTGACGATGAGATGTGACACAACATTTTGCTTGATACAAACATTTATC
>JAPXFY010007862.1:5000-10016 GCA_030674185.1 Monoplex corrugatus
AGTCATGTAATAAAAACCCTGTTAAGAATAATCATGATGAGGACAAGGAATAGAATCAAAAGAAAAATAGCAGAAGAACAGTGTGGATTTGTGGAAGGGAAAGGAAAGGCTAACGCCATATACATCCTAAGAACTATCATAGAGAGGTCAATTGAGAGGAATAAGGATTTGTATTTATGCTTTGTTGACTACACCAAGGCTTTCGATCGGGTAAGACATGATGAATTGATAACCAACTGGAGAGACTCAATGTTGATGGAAAAGATGTACGAATAATCAGAAATATGTACTGGGAACAAACAGCTGCAATGAGAATAGAAAACAATATAAGCTCTTTTCAAAACATCAAAAGAGGAGTCAGACAGGGTTGTGTTTTGTCACCAGATCTGTTTTCACTTTACAGTGAAAACATCATGATAAACCTAGAAGAAGATCTGGATTAAAGGTTGGAGGGAAAATGATAAACAACATTCGATATGCAGATGACACCGTGCTAATTGCAGAAAATGAAAAGGGACCTACAAAACCTTTTGAATATACTACAATAGAAAGCAAAGGTAAGGGGCTGGAACTAAACAGCAGGAAGACTGAAGTCATGGTGATCAGTAAAAGACATGAAATCCCTCATGGCAAAAATAACAGCAAATGGCACAACCTTGACACAGGTTGATAAATTTAAATACCTGTGAACGATCATTTCATCAGACGGCAGATGCACATCAGAAATAGCCGGCAGAATCGGCCAAGCCCAAACAGCATTCAAGAAGATGACAAGCATTCTTACCAACAAATGCCTATCAATTAACATCAGGAAGAGATTTCTTGAATGTTATGTAGAACCAATACTGTTGTACGGATGTGAGGCGTGGACAGTCAACAAGCAAAGCCAGAACAAGATTGAGGCGCCGAGATTGGTTTCCAAGAAAAAATTGGAGATTCCATGGCAGCAAAGAAAAAAAACGAGACGTCTTGAGGGAGGCAGACACAATAGATCACTCATAGGAAGATTAGGAAAAACAGGCAACATTTCGGGCCATTTTATGAGGAAAGGGGATTTGGAGCCCGGGTCACAAGGGGAAAGCAGGAGGAAAAGAGGACCGGTACCCCAGGAAAAAATGCGGGGGGGACTTGAAAAGTGGGGGGGGGAGGGGGGGGGGGGGAATGCTAGGGGCAAGAGAGATAAGACGAGGAACCCATGATCCCCAACCCCATCCGGGGGGGCCCGAGATGAGAGAAATCGGGCCCCCCACAGGGGAGACACAATTTTATCACCCAGTTTTTTATTATTTTTTTGTAAGTTTTTTTTTTTTTCCCCTTCTTCAATTTAGCTAAAGGGGATTTGGCAATAAAATTGACGTAAAGGGGCACTGGTGCCATTTTTGAACATGAGAGGGTCAACTTTGATCTTCTTGGCCCCATGTCACATCGTTAACATACAGAACAGATTGGGTTACAGACAGGCCTGACCATACCTGGCTTGAACCCAGCCCATCTTTTTTTTGCTGTGGAGTATGAAAAACCTCCCCTTAATTCCCTTTTTGACTATCATTCTGTAGACTTCAGACACATTCGTCAGTTCCTCTGAAAAAAGTCATGACTTTTTCTGATTTTTACTGGTTGGAAAGGGGGGGGGGTGTGAGGGGGGGGGGGGTTGAACTGAAACTCGATATTGGGAGGGGGGTGGGGTTGAAGGGTTTGCGTAATTTGAAAGATTTTAACGTTGGGATTTTTTTTTTTAAAAGGGGGGCAAGCCTTGGGGAATTACCTCGGTAAACCTTTTTTTTTCCCCTGTTCTACCCCCTTTTTAAAGGCCAGAACTGCATTTTTTTTAAAAACCATGGATGGACGTGAAAGATCGTAGACGTGGGTTCCATTAAAAATTGAACGGGGTGACGGGGCTGACTCTCGCTTACATCATAATGTATCTTGGGTAACCCAGGCCAGGAGAATTTAGAAACCGCGGTGTTGGCGAAGTTTTCGAAAACCGAAAGAACCCTGAAGGTAGGGAAACTCGTTTTTTTACCCCCTCTTCCCAAGGGGCCAAGCGCTCTCAAATTGGGTAAAAAGAAATTAGAGCCGGAAAAACCCTGATTTTTTAAAAACTTGGGTTTTTAAAAAACCCCAAACCCTTTTCCAACGGTAGCCTTTTTCCAAAAAACAAACCAGGCCGACTGGGGTTTTGGGATTTTATTTTTTATTTTTTAGGGAAAGGGGTTTTTTATGCGACGTGAGAACGGTGTGGGGGTTGCTAAATACGTAGACTTTTTCTTTTCGATTTTAACGAATCAAACTAATAGGAACTAAATTATTTGATATACAGCCCCAACCTGAGTCCGTAGGTTACATCCCTGGTTCAAAACCTTGGGGTCACCACCCGGGAGGGGCAGAGCTCAACAGCGATGACAGGGGGAAAAAATCAGTAGGAAAGAAAACTCTGTCACAAACACTTACCCCCTGGGGGAGTCAGATAGCATAATAAAAATTTTCAAAAAAAAAAAAAAGCACGGAGTCATCATCGGCACCCCAACCCCCTTTCCCCCTGTCCTTTTCGTTCACCCGGAACAGCGGTTGGGGGCAGTCTTTACATTTAAAATGTTTTAGGAAAACCAGGGCAAAAATTTTCCTTTTTGTTGTTTTGTTGTTTTTTGACACACACATAACAGCCCGCACAGCACCAAGCAAGCTGAGATGTACCATAGCTTTTTTCCTCCCACTTTCTTTTCAGCCCGAAAATTGTAGGATGAAGAAAGCGACCTTTCCAAGCTATCAACCTTCCACACAAAGAATTTCTCAAGAATCTGCAGATCTTTTGGACCCAGCACCATCTCCAGCCACAACACTTCCCATGCAGTCAAAACACTTGGCAACCATTACGAAAAAAATGATGGGGACGGCTTGCAAAAAATGGGGGACAACGGATACCCTAAACCGGGATTGCCCTTCACTGGACACCAAAGGAAAACACAAGGGAGGCAAACATCTGACAACAAGAACAGGGGAACCCTTTAAAGCCCGAAGCACACTTGGGGGACTATCAAAGGTTGCCCAAACAGACGAAGGAAAAATTCGTTGCTACCTCATATACAAGGGGGACAGTTGGCAATAAGTAAGTAGAGTGATGGTCACCTTTTTGGGGCAAAAAGTGGTGTTCCCCCTCTCATTTTTCAGTGCATGCTTCTCTCCAAAAAACGTCTTGAATTTCTGCAATATATGTTTATAAGTTGTATGGCCATGCCCATTGTCTACCACTTCCCCTACCACTTAATGACGGAAAGAAAAATTCCCAAATTTTCAAAAACGGGACGCACAAAAAAACCTTTTTTGGGTTTGGCCATGTGCAAAATAAGTTTTCCTTCCTGTTTGGTCATTTTTTTTGTGTTTTGGGGTGTTTTTGTGTGTTTTGTGGTGGGGTGTGGGGTGTTGTGTGTGTGTGTTTGGTGTTTTTTGTGTGTGTGTTGGGGTTTTTGTGTGTGTGTGGGGGGTGTTTGTGTGTGTTTTTTTCTTTTCCAGTTTCAACTGACCTCAAAGTTCCCCCAAAACTCAGAAAAAATACATACTTTGAGATGGTTTTAAACTTTTTGAAAATTTGCAGTTTCCCAATGAAACCCCCCAAACCAAACCCCTTGCCCCTCCCCCCCTTTCCCCTTATTTTTTTGCTTTCCCCTAACCCGGCCCATCCCTTTTTTTCCCCTTTTTCAAACCCAACAGTGTGTGAGGGTTCGCAGCACGGTTGGAAAAAGGATCAGGCGAAGAGAATGATAAGAAAAATTGCGGGCCCCCTTTAAAATCGCCCTCCAGTCGCCCCCTCCTTCAGAAAACACTGCACTTAAAAAGCCCCCAGTCAGGAATCACTTCTAGATGGATGGGAAAGGGGTTTTTTTATTTCACCCAAGAGATTAAGATTTGCATCCCCCCCCCCACCCCCCTCAACTCCCTTGCTTCCCCCCGATTTTAAAAGGGGGCATCAAAAGGCCCTGTTTTCGCTTGTCCCCCCCAAAAATCCTGACGTCTTCCAGGGGGTGTAGGAATCATTGTCTATTGTACTCCCCGCAGTCGGCATCAAGACTTTTGGGTCATATCAAAGACCCTTTGGAAAAAACCCGTTTTCGGCCTCGGGAGCCAGTTGGTTTAAACTCGGATTCACAAAGCAAAAGGTTTTGGGTTCGAAAATCCCAGGGGGGGCTGCATTAAAAGTGGCCTTTTTTCACTGTCCCCCCCCTTTAAAAACATTGTTTTTTTTGGTGGTTCGGTAAAAGGGGGGTAAGGTAATTACCCCCTTTCCCCCCAATTTCCCTGGATGGTTATCTCCCTCGGCCATATCTCTGAGGTGGGTTTCTGACGTACATTTTTAAAACCCAAAACAAATCGAATATCCCTCTGCTCAAAACCGACAAAGTGTACAAAAAGGGGTCCATAAACCCCACTCGAAAATTTTTGCCTTTTTTGCCTCACTATAAAGGTACAAAGGGCATACACACACACACACACACACAACACCCCACACACACGCACATAAATATTTTAAAATTTTTATAAAATTTTACAAATATGTATACACACCCCCCATAAACAAAATATATTCAACCTATGTTGGGTAAAACACAACACACAACATATATACCTATAAATAAGATTTTATAAAAACATTTAAAATATGCACACCCTATCAGAGGTATCGAAAAATTTAAACTCAGGGGGGAAAACATAGATTAAAAAAAAAAAAAGAAATGGTCGGGAAGGGGGTTTTCCCCCTTTTTTTGATCCCATCATTCTTATGGCGGGGACTGTTCCAAATTTTTTTCTTTTGTCCTTTTTCACTCCATCTTGCCCTCCACATTTCAAAGACCCTTTCCAAGACTTTGGGGTTTTTTGCAAACTGGGGAATCTGTCAGGGAAAAATTTATGGGGCGCATATGTAAAAATTTCCAAGCAAAGATGACCCCTCCCCCCCCCCTTTTATTTCTTTGAGCTCACTACCGTGGGCCCGGGCACGCGGGAGACCGGGGGAATTTCCCC
>JAPXFY010007863.1:2500-10012 GCA_030674185.1 Monoplex corrugatus
ATGTCGCCTGTCTTTTCCTAATCTTCCTTATGAATGATCTACTTGTGTCTGCCTCCATCAAGACTGTCTCGTTTGTTTCCTTTGTTGTCCGTGGACATTTTTAAAAAAATGAAGATCAAGATCTAGGCATATGTAAACTTTTTTATTCATGAATTTGTTGTTTAAATTAGACCTTTTTGATATACGATAATCATCTTTTTATGAATTTTGTTGTTCAAATCATACCATTTTTTACAAACGATAATCAATCTTTTATGAATTTTGTAGTTCAAATCATACCATTTTTGATAAACGATAATCAAGCATCAAAGAACGATGTGATAACAGAAATCATATCAATTTATACACACAAAATAAGTTATACGGGTTTGCGCAGGCTCAGGGAGTCTGCCGGATAAATGCTGGCAGATTTGAGTGGAGCACGTATGGAATATCCCGAATACGACGAATCCCTCTTGAACAAACTCCAAACTCCATATTTCCCATCAATGGCAATAAAGTAATGAGCGCAGCCAACTAGGCACAGGCTGATTTCCCTCCCCTATCGACTCGAACACACCACGCAACACAAACGCAGAAAAAAGATTGCTTCCAGATTTGTGACCTTCTACGACGGAATGAGTCGCTTGTCACAGGACGGTAATTTTTTAATTTACTGCAGACTCGAAATGAAATTTTCGCGCGGTTTCTAACGACGAAATCTGTTTTAAAATCAGACGTTTATTTTCTGAGGTACAGGTTTTGGGGGATGGTGCCTTTCCAACCGCCATTTTCAGAAAACAAGGAAAGCGAATCATAGTTTTTTAAGTACCCTTGTGATCCGCCATTTTCAAAAAACAAGGAAAACAAATCACAATTTCAACTATTAACTTTTCCTCAACAACCCAGTTCCAAACTTAATAATAATTATTACAATATTTATATAGCGCAAAATCTTGATAAAATCAAATCTAAGCGCTGAAGCAGACACACACGCAAGCACGCACGCACGCACGCACGCACACACACGCACGCACACACACACACACACTCACAACACACACACACACACACACACACACACACACACACACACACACACACACACACACACACACACGCATGGCTATAAATGGGGAGAAAGAATAAAAGCAATAAAAGCAAGAATAAAAGCAATGGAAAGACTGTATACACTTATCGTAACTCCACACGTCTATCGCAAACATTGAAGAGGTAACTGATTGTTGAAAGCAGGCATTTTTGTAGCTTTCTCTCTTACGAATAAAAAAAACCCCTCAAAATAAGAAATCCAAACAAGTGTGACTGCCCGCGTTTTAAGCAAACAGGAACCAGAAGAAAAAAAACACGAAAGAAGAATACGAACGTGTATTTAATAAAAATGCGCTTGTTTTGTTTTGTTGTATTAAATAGCGTTCCGTATTCTTCTTTCGTGTTTTTTCTGGTTCCGCAAAATAAGATATCAAAAAGGAAAAAAATCACAATCTTTGTAATTCACAGGTACTAACAGTGCACGAAGAATTTTTTCATATTCTTTTTTTTGCATAGTGGATTTCCATGTGAAACTCGGGCTGCTCTCCCCTGTTACGAACACGTCGCCACAGTGCGTGCCCTATTTTTTTATCAAACTTCAGAAAGGCAAAAGGCTACTTAGCCTTCAAGGGAGGGACCTGGGAAATGAACTTTCTTTCCAACGTTTTATACCAGGGGAACCGGGCAATTGCCCTGCTTTTCACGATTTTCAACTGCCATGGGATCTTTTGCGTGCGCAGGCCAGAAAAGGGAAAAGGCCCGACTCGATTTCGTACCCTTCCGAAACACTGATTTCATTTTTTTCTGGTCAAACCGAGGAAAAAGTCGAGGGGTCAAAGGAGAATGAACCATGGAATGCGAGTTTGTTACTGGCATGTGAAGTCTGAACCCCTTCACCACTTTCTTCTTAAAAGTGTCACTTTTAAAATTTAAATTTTTAAAAATAATAATAATAAAAAATTACAATATTTATATACGCAAAATCTAGATAAAACAAATCTAAACGCTGAAACAGACACACCGCACGCACGCACGCACACACACGCCGCACCACGCGCACACACACACAACCCAACCACACACACACACACACCCACACAAACCCTGGCTATAAATGGGGAGAAAGAATAAAAGCAATGGAAAAATTTTAAAGAGCATTTTAAAAACCCGATGGAGCTCTGACATCCCTTACCTCCTATGTTGGCTGATAGGACACACACTGGAAGTGACTTGTGACTCCTTCCCGGGGGGATGGTCCACTCGTCATCCACGCTATCAGCTTCCAAGCCGAACAAAACACAATTCGTTGTCATCACTTTTAGATCAATGCGCACAAGCTGCCACAAGGGGAAAGGCAAATTTTACCCCCCCTCCCCCCTCCCCTTTTCATATTTTTTTATCAAAGAAAACACATTACCACACTAATACAAATTCTGTATTCCATTTTTCACGCGGGCGTGATAAAATCATACAACCCACAAACAAACGCAGTCTTTTTTTTCCCCGTACGACCACCGGGGTTTTAAAAGTGAGTGCAGCACTTTAAAGATCCCCCGGCAACAAAAAATTTTCCCTGCAAAAATCTAAAAAAATTCATTTAATAGGTAAAAAAAACTACATCCAAAAAAAGGGGGGGGCGCTGAACGCGGCAATGCCCCCTCCACGGGGATTTTGTTATCTTTATTTCCGTTTTAAACCCAGCTGACTGCGTACGCCATATCAGGGCTATAACCGTTTCAAAAATGCAAAAATTTTTTAACGGGAAAAAAATTCCCAAAAAAAAATTTAAGTACGCATACAATGCTTTCGCGTATATAATAAAGGGACATGCCCCTGGCGTTGACTTACCCCCGTCCGTTTTATCACACAGGGTTTAAAAAACATACCTGAATAAAAAATATCAAAAAGTAACTAACTCTTGAGGTCCGGGTTATCTCCCATGTAGAATTTCAAAAACCCCAACCAGTTTGCGCTACCCATTCAGAAACTTTAGAGCGCCAAAAAGCATAAAGTGTAAGCTCGAACTTTCCCTTTAAAAAAAGGAATCCCAAGTTACCCTATACCCTGCAACACCACACAAAACCCCGAGGTGGAGAGAAATTCATACAAAAATTTGGTTTTAAATTCAAGCTGAACAGTCTTTTATTCTTGAATGCCCAAAACACACCACACAGACGAGACAGAACATATACGGGTTGTTTCCCCAAGGGAATATAGTAATCCCAAAGGAAAAAAAGGGGGAAAAAAGATCACGGAGTTATCTCCCATGTAGAATTTCTCAAACCCAACACATTTTTCCCGGTTCAGGGGCATAGACGCACCAAAAAGCTAACGGGTAAGCTCGAACTTTCCCTTAAAAAAGGAATGCCCAAGTTAACCATATCCCCTCTTATTTCCTTTGGTATCCTAAATAAAAATTTTAAAACATAATTAAACTACTCAAAAAACATACAAAAAACGGGATTAAATTACCTAAAACTTTTTCCCTTTATCCCCTTTTCTCTAGACCAAAAAATCACTTACTACATGTATCCAACACAACCCAAAGAGAAAGTACGTAAGATTTTATAGAACACATCAGGTGAAGGGACAAGCAAGGCAGAAAATGATGGGAAAGAAATACAAAAAAGCAAAGGGACAAAGAGAGTGACAAAAAAGAGGAAATTTCTACACAGAATTTCCAGAAGGTGGGGGTTAGTTATATGAAAAGCTCCCAAGTTCCTCACAAGAGAGTTTTGAGTTCAAATTGTTTGCTGGAAAATGTGCATAAGAACGATTTAGCTTAGAAATATTAAAACTAATTACTACACTAACTATTTCACTACTATTTTACTACACTATAACTAAATACTCTACTACTCTACTACTCTATTTAACTACTACTATTACCTACTATTTTATACTACTATACATTTCTACTAATCTACTACTATACTACTACTATTTTTCAACTATTTTTTATACACTACTACTATTTCTACATACACAAAATATTTTTTACTATTTTTTACTACTACTACTATATTTCTACTATTTTACTACCTACATTTCTACTACTATACTACTATTTCACTATTTCTACTACTACTACTATTTCTACTACTACTACTACTACTCTACTACTATTTCTACTATACTACTACTACTACTACTACTACATTTCTACTATACTATTTCTACTACTACTACTACTACTATATACTCAATTTCTACCTCACTACTACTACACTACATTTTACACTACTACTACTAAACTACTACTACTACTATTTAACACTACATTTTACTACACTAATTTTACTACTACACTACTACATTTTACTACTACTACTACTACACTACTACTATACACTACATTTCTATACTACTATTTCACTACTACTACTACTATACTACTACTCTACTGTTTCTACTATACTACTACACTACTACTACTACTACTACTGTTTTTACTACTACTGTTCACTACACACTACACTATTTCTACTACAAAAAATTTTCTACTTATAACTACTCTACTACTACACTAACTACTACTACATATTTCACTACTACTGTTTCCTTTTTCTATATACTACTACTACTGTTTCTACTACTATACTACTATACATACTACTACTACTGTTTCTTCTACACTACTACATAATTTCTACTACTCTACACCTAAAAACGTTTCTACTACTACTACTATACTAAAAACTTACTGTTTCTACTATACTACTACTCTTTCTACTACTACTACACTACTACACTGTTTCTACTACTACTTACACATACTACTACATACACTACGTTTTTACACTACACTACATACATACTGTTTTTACTACTACACTACGTTTCTTTTATACTACACTACACTACTACTACACTACTACTACACTACTACTACTATTTTACACTATACTACTATTCTAACTACTACTACTATTTTCTACTACTAACTACTATTTCTACTACTACGTTTCTACAATACTTTTCTACTACTACTACTACTACTACTGTTTCAACTACTACTACTACTACTATACTACTGTTTTCTACTACTACTAGTTACTACTACTACTACTACTACTGTTTCTACTACTACTGTTTCTACTACTACTACTGTTACTACTACTACTACTACTATTTCTACTACTACTACTGTTACTACTACTACTACTAACTACTACTACTACTACTACTACTACTACTACTGTTTCTCTACTACTGTTTCTACTACTATACTACTACTATACTATTTCTAACTACTACTACTACTACTACTACTACTGTTTCTACTACTACTACTGTTTCTACTACTACTACTGTTTCTACTACTACTACTGTTTCTACTACTACTACTGTTTCTACTACTACTACTGTTTCTACTACTACTACTGTTTCTACTACTACTACTGTTTCTACTACTACTACTGTTTCTACTACTACTAAATGTTTCTACTACTACTACTACTACTACTACTACTACTATTTCTTTCTACTACTATTTCTACTACTACTACTGTTACTACTACTACTACTACTGTTTCTACTAAATGTTTCTACTACTTTCTAATACTATTTCTACTACTACTACTACTACTACCTAACTACTTTCTATTTCTACTACTACTACTGTTTCTACTACTACTACTACTACTACTACTGTTTCTACTACTACTACTACTACTACTACTACTGTTTCTACTACTAAATACTGTTTCTACTACTACTACTACTGTTTCTACTACTACTACTGTTTCTACTACTACTACTGTTTCTACTACTACTACTACTACTACTAAATGTTACCAAATACTACACTGTTTCTACTACACTACTACTACAAATACTACTATTTCTACTACTACTACTGTTTACTACTACTACTACTAACTGTTTCTACACTACTACTGTTACTACTACTACTACTACTGTTTCTACTACTACTACACTACTACTACTATTCTACTAACTACTGTTTCTACTACTACTACTACTGTTTCTACTACTACTACTACTATTTCTACTACTACTACTACTACTACTGTTTCTACTGTTTCTACACTACTACTACTACTACAATTTCTACCACTACTACTGTTACTACTACTACAAATACTGTTTCTACTACTACTACTACTACTACTACTACTCTACTGTTTCTACTACTACTACTGTTTCTACTACTAACTACTATACTACTACTACTACTACTGTTTCTACTACTACTACTACTGTTTCTACTACTACTACTACAAATACTACTACTGTTTCTACTACTACTGTTCTACTACTACTACTAAATACTATTTCTACTACTACTACTACTACTACTTTTCTACTACTACTACTACTACTACTACTACTACTACTTTTCTACTACTACTACTACTACTACTATTTCATACACTTATAATGGCCTTAGCGATCCCTCATCATAATCATCATCACCATCATCATCATCATATTACTCCAAATTATGATAATGACAATAAACCAAAATAATAAAAAGGTAAAAAAAGATAAAACAATAATGAGAAAAAAGTGAATAATACTGTTAACAATAAAGGGGTATACTATTTAAAGACAATAAAAAATAAAAAAATAAAAGCAATAAAAATAAACATGACGACGATAACACAATGAGACGAAATTTACAACTACTACTCAAACAACAACAATAAAACACAACAATAATATTTATAATAACAACAATAATACTAAAAGCCAATAATAATGCGTATGGCCCCAAACAGCTGACTCAGCCAGATACAAAGAGTTTTTCTTTCTTCCCTTCCATGGGCGGGACAACACACGACACACCATACACACACCAGACAAGACAAACATGTTTCCTATAGAAATTTTTTTTTTCCATCGACGGAATGGAATTACTGCAGTCAACACAACAACGCTAAATTTTTCAGCATGTAGGACCGAAACCCAATAAACTGGAGTTCGTTTTCTCCCGTTATTTCATTCACCGTCAACATATTTCCACTGGTGTTTTTCTACTGGTGCATCTCCGCTCTGTCTCTGTCCCCTCTCTCTGTCCCCCTTTTCTCCTCTCTTTCTTTTCTCTCTCTCTCTCTTTCTCTCTCCCTCTCTCTTTTTTCTCTCTCTCGCCCAACATAAAACATACTCTGTGCGTGTCTCTCTCTGCCTTTCTCTCCCTCTCTCTCTCTCTCTCTCTCTCTCTGTTTTTTCTCTCTCCCGTCTCTCGATCCCTTCTCTGTCTCGCCCAACGTTTTACATATCTCTGTGTCTCTCTCTCTCTGTCTCTCTCTTCTCTCCTCTTCTCCTTTCTTTCTGTCCTTTTTTTTCTGTCCCACCCCCCACTCTCTTTCTTTTTTTCTCCCATCTCTCTCTCCCCTCTCTCTCTCTCGCTCTCCTCTCTAACTGTCCTCTGTCTTTCTTTCTGTCCCCCCCATCTCTCTCTCCTCTCTCTCTTCGCTCCTCTCCTATCTTCTCTCTTTTCTTTTTTTCCCCCCCTTT
>JAPXFY010007864.1:0-10012 GCA_030674185.1 Monoplex corrugatus
GTGTGTGTGTGTGTGTGTGTGTGGTGTGTGTGTGTGTGTGTGTGTGTGTGTGTGTGCCAAAACGCACGAACACGCGTACCTGCACACACAGGAGCACGCGACACACACATACACACGCGCGCGCGCACACCCACGCACGCACGCACGCACGCAGCACAATAAGAGCTGAAGTGAAGAAAGAAAACAAATAAACAGTAAAAAGCACACCCCTTTTGAATGAGAGGGTATTTGTTGCAGAGTAAACAGAAAACCACTGAGTATGACATTTGGAACTCTGACTGCTTCCAGTCTTCTCCTTTCAGTTGTCCTTATTCACCTGGGAATGTACAGCAAACTCTTATCCATTACCTCGTAATGTAGAGTGCAAAACGTTTGTTTTTGATATTTATTGTCTGAAATTGATGCCTGTCTCTTACCTCATGTTATGTGTACAACCTATTCCTGATCATACCTCATTATATGTGTACAACCTACTCCTGTCTATTACCTCATTATATGTGTACAACCTACTCCTGTCTATTAACTCATTATATGTGTAAAACCTACTCTGTCTATTACCTCATTATATGTGTACAACCTACTCCTGTCTGTTACTTCATTATATGTGTACAACCTACTCCTGTCTATTAACTATTATATTGAAACCTACTCCTGCATTATCATTAAGTGTACAAACCTACTCCTGTCTATTAACTCATTATATGTGTACAACCTACTCCTGTTTATTAACTCATTATATGTGTACAACCTACTCCTGTCTGTTAACTCATTAAGTGTACAACTACTCTGTCGTTACTGTCATATATGTACACAACCATCCATTTCTTACCTCATTATATGTACAACCACCATTGTCTTTTCCTTTATATGTTACACTACTCTGTCTCCTTCATTAACTCATTATATGTGTACAACCTACTCCTGTCTATTAACTATTATATGTGTACAACCTACTCCTGTCTTTACTTCATTATATGTTACAACCTACCCTGTCTATTAACTCATTATATGTGTACAACCTACTCTGTTTATTAACTCATTATATGTGTACAACCTACTCCTGTCTGTTAACTCATTATATGTGTACAACCTACTCCTGTCTATTAATCATTATATGTGTACAACCAACTCCTGTCTATTACCTCATTACATGTGTACAACCTACTCTGTCTGTTACTTCATTATATGTACACAACCAACTCCTGTTTCTTACCTCATTATATGTGTACAACCACCACTTGTCTCTTTCCTCATTATATGTGTACAGCTAACTCTGTCTCCTTCCTCACTATATGTGTACACTAAACACCAAAGCTCCTGTCTCTTACCTTATCACATGTGTACAGCTAAAATCTTGTCTCCTTCCTTAGTGTACGTGTACAGCAAAATCCTGTCTCTTTCTTCAGTAAACGTGTACCAGCTGAATCCTGTCTCTTTCTCAGTATATGTGTACAGCTAAAGCCTGTCTCTTTCCTCAGTGTATGTGTACAGGTAAATCGTATCTCTTTGCTCAGTTATGTGCACAGCCAAATCCTCTCTTTTTTTTCGGTTTACCTGTACAACAACCTCTTTGTATATTACCTCATAACGTGTGTACAAGAAACTCCCTTTTTTTCTTAGTTAATAATGTGTATACAATAAATGTTTATTGTCTGATTACAAAAGAATAAGTTCGGCACCACACAACACACAAATCAGTCAAAACAGTCACATGTAAACATGGGATTAACTTTCACACCATCCATCCTCGCGCATTGACCCCTCTCCATGCCTCCATCACCACTTGCCTCCATCCACTGAAGACCCTCCACCCCACCGCACACCCCGGATCACATACCAGTTTTGCATAAATCTCAAGACTACAGTTACACAGATTTTTAACAAATGAAGTTCAAATCTTTTACTGCAAAAAACGGAAAGAAGTTGTCCCTCTAATGTCTTTGGAATAGGCGTTCTGCTGCAAAGGGGTGACACATGGTAAGTGTGGTGTCCGTACCAATGTGACCAGCGTTTTCTAAATCCAGGAGCATCAAGGAGAAAATCTAGAGAACGATAAGCAAATTTTAATACCTTTTTTGTGAGACAAAAGGTACGTGTGTGTTTGTGTTTGTGTTTGTATATATATATATATATATATATATTATATTAATAATATATATATATATTTATATATATGTGTGTGTGTGTGTGTGTGTGTGTGTGTGTGGGTGTGTGTGTGTGTGTTGTGTGGTGTGTGTGTGTGTTTCACTGTTTATTCGTTGTTTCTTTTAACGTCTAATCACATACGTGCTTTTAGACGAATGTGTCACTGCGGTGGTCATGTATATATATTATATATGTGTTGTGGTGTGTGTATGTGTAACTGTGTGCGTATGTATGTATGTGTGTGTGTGTGTATGTGTATGTGTGTGTGCGTGTCTCATTTGTCTCTACTTTATTGCCATCATTGTGTGTATGTGTGTGTGTGTGTGTGTGTGTGTGGTGTGTGTGTGTGTGTGTGTGTGGTGTGTGTGTGTGTGTGTGGTGTGTGGTTGTGGTGTGTGTGTGGGTGTGTGTGTGTTTCCTTCAATAACATTTCGAAGCTGTTGTCACAAGCTTTAGACTGAATTAGGCAGACACAAAGAAATGGACAGACAAAGCAATAGATGTAAGTTTTCTGATCACAAGCCTTAGACGATGCGTTTCACTATATTTTCGAATGTTTTAATCCCCTTTCTTTGACACCACCACCTCCCTCCAACCCTCAGGCGTGGAGAACTTCTTGTATATTTAGGCCACTGGTGTTGGTTATATTCTGGATGTATGAGATTAGAGGTCTGCCTTTTTCCTTTTGTCTCTGTTTTTGCTTGAAAATTGATGCCATGAAAATATAAGCTTGTCAAACCAATGTTCTCATTGTGTAACTTCATTTTTGGATGGAGGAAAAAGCTTAAATAATTGGAAACATTTATCAGATATTGTAAAGATATATATTACATTCTGAATATTTAGTTGTCTGTCGTAAGCACTTTCTGTTGGGTGGATGTCCATTCTATCTGTTTGATGTTATCTGTTGATTCCGTTGTGTTTTCCTTTGTTTGTTTTTTGTTTGTTTGTTGTTTTCTGTCGTAAGACACTTTTTGTTGTACGGATATCAGTTTTATCTGTTTTTGATTCCGTTTGTTTTCCTTTATTTGCTTGTTATTCTCATGTTCTGATTGCGGTAAACGGGTCTTTCAAATATTAAAACAGTTGTTTGTGGGTGTTGTGTGTGTTGTGTGTTTGTGTTGTTGTTTTTTGGGTGGTGTTGGTGTGTTGTGTGTTGTGGGTTTGTGTTGATTGTTGTTGTGTGTGTTTTGTGTTTTTGTTGTGTGTGTTGGTGTTTTGGGGTTTGTGTGGTTTTGTGTTTGGGTGTGGTGTGTGGTGTGTGGTGTGTTGTGTCTTGTGTTGTTTGGGTTTTTCTGTGTTGTTGCGTGTTTTGGTTGTTTTTGCATGTGTGTGTGTGTATTATGTATTATGTATGTATGAAAATGTTTGTATGTATTGTTCTTTATGTGTAAGTATGTATTATTTATGTATTTTGTATGTATGTATGTATGTATTGTTTGTATGGTGTATGTATGTATGTTTTGTGTGCACACGCGCATCCCATGGGCGCGTGTATTGTGTGCGTGTGCGTGTTTTCGTGCAAGTGTTTGTGTTATGTATGTATGTGGTGTGTATGTGGTGCTACGTGCAAGTCGTGGTCATCTTGAGCTGTGCGGGTGGTGTGCATGTGTGTGCAGTGGGGACCGGGCAGCATTAACCCAGCACAAGTGGTCGGCTTTGCGGAAGTTCTGTCTGAGCGCCCCACAGCTTCTGTTCCTGTTCTCCTTGAAGTTTCCAACAAGCATGAGGCATCCGTTTGTATCATCATCATCATCTCATCATCATCATCATCACCATCATCATCATCACGTCGTCGTCGTCGTAGTCGGGTCGTCGTGGTCGTCGTCATCGTGGGTCGTCGCATCGTCATCGCATCACCGTCGTCATCGCGTGGTCGTTGTCGTTATCATCGCATCTCCTCCCGTCGGCCCGTCGTAGCCGTCATCATCACATGCTCCCGTCGTCGTCGTCGCCGTCGTCATCGACAAATTCGTCGTCACATCCCGTTGTTATCATCATTAACATCACAATCCCCGTCGTCGTCATACATCACCGTCGTCATCATCATTAGATTATGTCGTCCTCACATCGCCACTTTTTTTCCCCACCGTCATCATCACTACATCAAAAACCATCATCATCATCATCACCAAATCGTCGTCGTCTTTATCATCATAAATCATCATCTATCATCATCATACAACCCATCATCTCCATATCTCATCATCATCATCAACATCTCATGTTTTCGTTGAGAAAGAAAGAAGTTGATTTTTCAGTGAGGTAGAGAAGTATTATCTTCTAAACCCAAACGTCAGAGAGTAAGCCGACATTGTTTTTGTCCTTAACTGGTATTTTTTTTCCCTTTTCTTTGTTGTTTTTTAAATTGTACTCTAGACAAAGGCCGTTGACCTAAAACCTGTTTCTATTTTGACCATTAAATGAACCATAGTATAAAAAAGCATTACTTCTGGCATGAGGTACAGGTACAAATATGCAAATAGTTTCAAATTTTTCTATGGGCATTTAATTAAACATAATTTGTAAAAAAAAATCCCAAATAGTGAAGATCATTTTGCATTATTATAATTATTCTGCCCTCTCATCATCATCATCGGTGCCTTCCCGCATGGCTTTTCGCGATTATGGACTTCGATCTGTCTTATCTCTTTTTGCCTCAAGCTTCTTCCACCCTCCCCGTCCCCACCACTCTGCAAGTCCGTCCACATCCTCTCCCGGGGTCCCACCCGGTTTCTTTTCCCTCCAGCCTTCCCGCCATGACTAGGCTCCAGTTCCCCTTTCCTGACAAAATGGCCACAAATGTTGCCTGTCTTTTCCTAATCTTCCTTTTGAAGATCTATTGTGTCTGCTCCATCAAGACTGTCTCGTTTGTTTTCTTTGCTGTCCATGGAACTCTCAACATCCTTCTTAGAAAAAACATCTCGGCTGTCTCAATCCTGCTCCGGCCCTGTTTGTTGACCGTCCAAGCCCCGCAACCGCACAACAGCACTGGCGCATATAAGAACTCTCTTCCTGATGTTAACCGATAGACATTTGTTGGGAAGAATGCTATTCATCTTTTGAATGTTTTTTTTGGCTTGGCCGATTCTGCTCGCTATTTCTGATTCATCGCCGTCTGGTGAAATGATCGCTCCCAGTATTTTAAATTATCAACCTGTCTCAAGTTTTGCCGTTTGCTGATATTTTGCTTTAGGGATTTCATGTTTTTCTGATCACATGACTTCATCTTCCTCTGTTTAGTTCCAACCCCTTACCTTTGCTTTCTATTTTAGTATATTACAAGTTTTAGTCCCTTTTACTTTCTGCAATTAGCACGGTGTCTCTGCGTATCGAATATTGTTTTCATTTTTCCCCCGACCTTTAAACCAGGTCTTCCTCTTGTTTCTCATGGTTTTTTCTGTAAAGTGAAAACAGATCTGGTGACAAAACACAACCCTTCTGACTCCCTTTTGATGTTTTTGGAAAGAACTTATATCGTGTTTTTTTCTCATTTCAGCTATTTGTTTCCAAAATATTTCTGATTATTCATAGATCTTTTCCATCAGTATTGAGTCTTTCTATTTGGTTGATCAATTTTTCATGTTTTACCCTATCAAAAGCCTTGTATAATCAACAAGCATAAATATAAATCCTCGTTCATCTCGATTGACCTCTCTATGATAGTTCTTAGGATGTACATGGCATTAATATGTTCCTTTCCCTCCACAAATCCACACTGTTCATTCTATTTCTCTTTTGATTCTATTCCTTGTCCTCTCATGATAATTCTTAATAGGATCTTGGTTACATGACTCATCAAACTGATTTTTACGATGGAATTTTTCATTCTATAACCCTTTCTTCTTGGAAGTGCAATGAAAATTGATTTTGACATATCTTTGGGGGTTTTTTCCATGTTCCCTAAATTTCATTTAGGAGGACTGTTATTTTTTCATAAAGAATTCCTCCAAGGCTTCAATCATCTCAGTATAATGTTGTCTGGTCCTCGGGCTTTTCCTGGTTTAATCTTTTTCAATCTGCTCTAACTTCATCTTTCATTATGGTGGTCCTTCAAAGTTCTTTCAACAATGTGTTTACATTTCAAAAAGGTCTTTAATGTCATGTACTCTCCCCCTCTGTCTAACATTTGTCTTTTTCCATAAACGCCCACTTTCGATTTTAAGCAACTATTGATGTGCATGTATTTTTCCTTGGCAATTTTTCATTTGTTTTTACATTTCCCCAACCTTTTTTTTCGGGTTTTATTTCTTTCATTTTGTTTTTAGCCAAGCTTCCTTACCATTCCCTATTCCTTTTTTTTTTTTTTCCGGAATCTCCCGTTTTCTTTGCCTTCCGCTTCCTCCCTCAAGCCTAAAATTTCGTTTGTCACCTTTTTTTTTGCTTTTTTATCACTACGGGTTTCTTCACAAGTTATTTATCGAATTTCCAACTTTGTCCATTTTCTTACTTCACCCGCTTTCCAATCACTGAATTTGTTTTGAAAAGTAATTAATTTTTTTTACGTACATTTTACTTTCTTTAAATCCAATTATTTTGATGTTTTTTTGGTTTTCCCTTTTTCCGTAATTTCACCAAATTTCCCCTTTTTCCCCTTTTCAGTTTGGCCTTTTTTTTTTCCCCGAAAAAAAATTTAAAAATCTTTTTTAACGGGGTTATTAATTTATTTTTGGATTATTTCCGACTTTTCCAACCATTTTCTTTATTGGGCTCCAAACCGGTTTTCCTCTATAACTCTTCATTTGCCCATTTTACAATTTCCCCCCCCTTTTTTTGTTCCCCGGCCTGAGGCCAATAAAACCCACCCTACCTTTCCCACTTGCAAAAAACCCCCCATTTTATTATGACCCCCTTCTGATTTCATTGGGCCTTGCCATCCTAAACTTTTGAGAATTGTGATTCTTCCTGAACTTTTAAGTTGGGGCAACACCTGAATATTTAAAAAGGTCTTCCCCCAATTTGACCCGCAAACTCTGTCGGGCCAGCCCGTACCCTTTAAACCTTTTTTTTTCCCCTTTCCCTTCAACCTCTCCTCTTTCATTAGTTTCCACCAATATACATTACACCTCGGATGTTATCCCGCCCCCTTTCCCCTCTCACTTTCCCCACCTAAAAACAATTTAACCTTTCCATCCCATTTTACATTTTCTAATTTCCTTTTTTAAAAATTCTTATTTCCAGTTGTATTAAGTATTTTTGGTTGGGTTGGTCGCAGTAGGGCGACGTCTGGGGTTCACCGCGCCGCATACGCCCCTCCAACAAGGTGCTCCACGGAGCACCTATTTCGGGGTTTTTCTTTTTATTTTCACTTTCCAAAATTTTCTGGGAGAAAAATGGGGGGTTTTCCCTTTTCCTTCCCCGGGTTTTTTTTCCGGCCCCCCACCCATTTTTCCCACAACAACCACAAGGGGGGGGGGCTTTTTTTCTTTCGGGGTTCCTCCCCAAAACCTTTTAAACTCCCCGAATTTAAAAGGGGATACTTTTTTCCAAAAACTGGTTGGTTTGGGGCCCGGGGGTATCCACACGCCGGGGGGCCTGCTGCCGCAACTGGGCCAACCTCCCCAAACCCCCAAATTTACCATCCATAACTCATTTCCCCCATAGGCCCCGGGGGCAAAATATTGTGATGGAGAGGCTATTACTGACAAAGGACTTACCATTCGCTCTTCTTTTTGCATAGCTGCAAGCACAGTGTCCAAGGGGCAGCGAAAGGAGGGGGACAACACCAGTCACTACCGCCCCCCATCAATCTGCCATTGACGCTGTTCCCAAACAAGTTGGGGGGGTCAAGGGGGTCCCTAATCATTTTTTTTGGGGGCATAGAAATACAACAAAACCTATAATTAACAATAATAAAAAATTCTTTTTGAAAGAGGCGGGGCACACACCCAAACCAAAAAAAAAACCCCCCCCCCCCCCCCACACACACACACACACATTTCCCCCCCCACACACACCCACACACAAAACCTCCAACACCCACCCACACCACTCACCACACACACACACACACACACACACACACACACACCCCCAACAACACACAAACCCAAAAAATTTTAAAAAAACTTAGGGGAAAAAAACAAGCCATTAATATACATACATTTTAAGGAAAAGGAAATTAAATACCTATCAAACAAAAACGGGGGGGAAAAAAACACCCGGAAACCCCAAAAAAAAATGTTTAGGTTGCGGGGAATGAAAAGAGGGGGGGGAAAGACTCCAGGATTGATAATTCGAGGGGGCCAGACCCAAAACCCTACGGAGGGCCCATGGCATGGGGGGGGTGAAATAATATATGGGATGAAAGATAGAGATGGAAGGGGGGATGGGGATGGGGGAAATTTTTTTCTTATCTTTTTAAATTTTTCTGACGAAGGACGACTGACCCACTCTGCGATTGATTGATTGGGTTACTGACTGATTTTGTTATTAAAATTTTTTCGATTTGTTTGGTGATTATTCATTTGGGTTTTTGGGGTTTGGGGTTGGGTTTGGGGGGTTGTTGGGGGTTGGGGTTGGGTTTTATTGATATTGTTAGTTTATTACCTGATTTATTGAAAATTCATTACGATCGATAAATCCATCACACGATTTCGTTATAAATTTTATTTTATTATTATTATTGATTATTGTGATCGATCGATTTTTTAAGGCGGAAGGGTGGGGTTGCTTCAGATGTCACGACACCGGCAGCGGGCCCTTTTTGTTTTCTTTATACAAACATAAAAACATAAAACACAAGACAAACACACACCACACACACAACACCACACCACAACCACAAAAAAACACAACACAACACAAACACACCCCCCATACCACCATAACACACACACACACACACAAAAACACATACTACATACAAACACACAAAATACAAACCAATCACCACGCGCAAGCACACATACCACGCACACAACAATCACGCACCGAACACACAAACTCCCACCAACCACCACCCATAACAAACTCACATTACAACACACACATATGCACCACCGCACGAACCCCACCACATAACAAAACCCACTTCATCCACACATCCCCCCACATCCCATATGCCCGCCCCCACCCCCCACAAAAAAAACAAAAAACACACACAATCCAAACACACCACCCCCGCCCCCCAAAACCCACAACCACAAACCCCGCACCCCCCACAAAATATATTTATATTATATCAAAATAAATATAATAATATTTTATTTTTAATATATAACACACACACATTTGAATAAAATTAAATTAAAATATAAAAAATAAAATAAAAACAACAGACAACAGAAGATAGAAGATAGTTTAATAGATAGACAGACGATAGAAAATTAGATAATAGAAGATAATAGAAAAAGATAATAAAAAAATTTTTGGTGTATGTATGTAGACGTTTATTATGTATTCTTTTTTTTCATTAGTTTATTATTCTATTACTTCCAAAACAAAATCGCAAAGTTCTGTTTTTTTTCGGGGAAACTATATAACAGACACATTGTTGCAAGCTGGGCAACAATTTGTCCTGAATATCTTGATACAGGGGTTTTAAAACCAGCTTCTTTTGTAAATTTTTTCAAAAAAAATCAGCAATCCTAACCCCTCCATTTTTACGGGGGTCATCCTTCCCCTTTTTTTTTTTCCACTTAGGCTATTCCCAAAAACCTTGTTGACATAGATTAAAATTTTTTTAAAAGGACAAGTTGTCCGTGTAAAGAAATTTTGGGTTGTGTTGTGTGGTTGTTTTGGTTTTGGTGGGTGTGTGTGGGTTTGTGTGTGGTTTTGTGGGTTGTGTTTTGTTGTGTGGGGTGTGTGTGTGTGTGGTTGTTGGGGTTTGTTGTTTGGGGGGGGTGTTTGTGTGTTGTGTGTTGTG
>JAPXFY010007865.1:0-10011 GCA_030674185.1 Monoplex corrugatus
CCGGAAGGTTTTTTTTCCCAATGCTTTTCCAAGTTTGTTGCTTTTTTAAAAATGTCTAAAACATTTCCACCACCTTTAGATCGGGCTCTATTTTTTTATAAGGCTGACCCTGCATGCCCGGGCCGGCATCATTTGGGAACATAAACATGTGAGGAATAACGTATTCCCGCATACAAAACTAACTTACGTACGATTACATCGAAGTGTGTTTCCACCCTAAATGTGATCCACCTTAGAAAGATTTACAGTCAATTAGGGAAAACAAGAGTACAAAACGTCAAATAAAACAAAAATTGAATTTTTGCAGAGGAGGGAGGGGTCCCAACCGTAGCAATATTCCTATTTTTTTTTAAGGCCCCTCCCACTACTGGTTTAGTTTAGAAACGGGAATTGAAACAAATACACCCGTCCACACCAGGTTTTAGCTGCGCTCTCCGCCCATTAAAAACGATGAAAACGCGGATCACGTGCCATTCACCTACTTGGGCATGCGCGTGCCGGTGAACACAACACAACTTCATTGATAAAATGACCACCAGCGCGGTTCTTCCCGGCTTAACCCAAAAACCGAGTCCAGTCGGCGATACCGCCGCTCACCGGCAGGGAATTGTCACAGATCGCTGGAATAATAGCTTTCCCCTCCGGCGCATGTAGGCAGTTAACGTTAAGCACCAGGGAATGAAACGTCATGTGATGCACCCAATCAGGGCCGAGCGCGAGGTCTGCGTCATCGTTTCAAAACTCCTCCTTTTGACCCGTCTACACTAAAACCCCCTCCGGGTTTTCCAAAACGCAAAAGGGTCGCAGCGTTTTTAAACTTCTCCTTTTGGTTTTCGTTTTTTTTTTGCCGTTTTAAATGTGGACGAGAGGCGCAAATAGCAAAAGTTCCGTTTCTAAACGAAACGAAATAGTGTGGGATGGGGCCTAAGAATCTACAGTCGGTAAGCCGATGCTTGTGTTATCTGCTCACAGAAGCATCATCCTGGGCGAGCCAGGAGGATGCTAATGACCTCATCAAAGAAAAAATTTAAGGGCCTATTTTCTCCACCTTCTCTCATGTCAAAAAATCCTGTTTTGGAACAGCTAGGGACTGAGTGACGTCAGTTATTTCCTTATGCCATTAAATGAGATAGGGTCAGGAAGTAAAGCTTCCTCACTGCTTTTCAGAACATAAACGCACACTAAAAGAGATGATGATGATGAATGATGAAATGACAACCTCGTCTAACAACAGCACCAGATAAGATATTTTTAAGGGAGATTGTTTATAAAGTTTTAAAATTTTTTTTTTTTCCAAGTTTCAGATCCCATTACCACTGCTGAATTAAAATATACGGAATTATTTGAAGCCAACAAATTTCATTTTCATGCAAAATGCGTGTGGGAGGGCTGGGATTTTTATGTGGGGGTGGGGTGGTCACCGTCCGGCCAACCGCAGCAGCTGGCGTCCAGACGGCCTGAAATTTGCATTCAACGGCTTACAAGAATGCTGTCTCAGAGGAGGCTTCATACATCAGGAGCGCGCACACACACACACACACACACAGGACCCTCATACCCATAAATAAACCCAGATTGCACATCTGCCCGTTATAATGCCTCGGAGACGGCCACAAATGATGGGTTTTAATATGATTTCTTTGATTGTGATACCCAGGCCATTAATTACGAAGAATGGGAGCTTTTGAACACCGCGTGTTCACTTTATCCAATAAATCTGCTTTAGCTGCTTTGGAGTGCAAATGGTACGTAAATGCAAAGAAAGCATTGATTCTGATTGCGTTTTTGTTTATTTTCCAACAACCGTCAAATGTGAATGACAACAGGGTGTTTTATAAATTGCGGTTGTGTGCAGGGATAGCAGTTAAGTTTTTAAGGCCTGATGATGTGGGTGAATGATACAAGGGTTAATTTAAGCATGTTTTGGGGCCATTTATCAATATTTCATTTGGGTCAGAAGAATGTTTTTCAGCAAAAAATTGAAAAATGTAACACCTATTTTTTTCCATCAAATCAATGAAAGTCTTGGGGTTTCTGTGTTTTTTTTGGATCCCTTAACTTTCATTTAAGGAAAAAAACGGTGGAATCCTCAAAATATATTTGTTTTCCACCATTGTAAAAGTATAAGGTTTAAATAATAGGGGAAAAATTATACAGAAGTTTTTTTTAAGGTGAATGTCCCTTTTAAAAACCACGCAATCAAGCCTTGAGTGAATTTTTTTAATTTGCTTCAATGGCTATAATTTCTTTGTTTTGAAGAGTGTTTGTTTACCTGTTGTTACCTTGTGTGACAGACTGAAAGAAATTGATGAAGTGCGGCTTCTTGTTGGAATTTCAAGCCATTGACCCACAGAACCGCCGGCAAACCTCTAATTTCAGTGTACCGACAACTCTTTTGCCCCCAGCAAAAGTTTTACGTATTCAATTACCACAATAGAGAGAATGTTCCCCTCTAGACCAAGCGTTTTTTTTTTTTCTTTTTACTCGACCTCTCGCGATAACATGAGCAAAAACGCTGTATTATGTTGTGTTTCACATTGAGCTCTTTTGATTGACTTAATGTAATTTGTGCTGTCCAACAAAATTTAAAGGCGCGATTTAATTTGTTGACATAACCTGTGTGCTCTTAGGGGTTCGTTAGAGAACTAACCGCCAATCATCCTTCTTTACTGTCATGTCGGGAGGTGATGAAAACAGGATTTCAATGCGAAAAATTACTAGGAAAGCATGTCTAAAACCTCATATTTTGCGTCAAAGTCTGTTTTTTAATGCTCAATATTGCAAAAAAAAAAAAAGCACTATGGTAGAAATTGAAATACAATTGAGTGGGTCTTAAGGAATATGTTAATTTTAATATTGAATTCTATTTTGAAAATTTTTTTTATAATCAAAGGACAGGAGGCTTAAATTAGTCAGTTGCTCAGTGTGTGCCATTTAAAGAATTGGAAGCTGTGAAAACCTCTTAATTGCCGTGTCAGAAACCCCCAAATGCTGACGCGAGTTTGTTCTTTGCCCAAAAAGGGCAAACTTGCAGTCTGAAAAGCTTCCCAGCATGCCAATGCCAAATAAAACCAAAAAGCCACATAAAACATCCACATTATTCAGTAATTACAAAACCTGTTTCATTTTTTAAGAAAAATTTTTCGTATGTTTTGCAAAAACATCCATAAAAGTTCAAACGGGTTTGACCCCTCATTTTGCTTTGACAGTTTATGAGATGAAAGGAGAGAAAGCTGGATACCAAAGCGAGGGAAAGCAATGTGGAAACTGCAGTGGGGGATTTGAAAAGCGCTAAAAAGAAAAGCAAATGCTTGGAAAGAACAGCCGAAAACGGAGTGTGGAGAGGTGGGGACGGTGGGGGCAGAGGCCATTGTCAAACGGGGCTTTGGGCAGTGGAGCGAAGGAAGGGCATTATGGAGACTGCAAAATGTTCCCCCACATGTAGGCTAATCAGGTGTCCCCTCCCATCGTCGACCCCCTGATACACAAGCCTCCCCAGTACATCATTACACCATAATACAAACAGCAGATATAACACACTGAGACACTTTGGCCAGGGTGAACACGCCCTTGGCCTTTTGAATTAAAGTAATGTGAAAAGAAAAGTTTTGCCCTTCTGTAAGAAAAGACATCTTTGTAGAGATTTGGTTACTGTGCTTACATAATAGCTGCATTGTCATGATTTAGGAAAATAAAATTAAAATTATCATTTTATTTCTAATGAAACTGAGCCTAACGAGAGCCTCACCCTTCATGATGTTTTGCCAAGAATACACAATATATTTGTTATATTTTAAAAATATTTTAAATTTGGATACGCTCCCCCAAAAATAAAAGTCGCTATTGGATTTAAATAGCCAAGATCTATGATTGGATGATTATTGCTGTGATTATTATTTTCTAGCATTTATGTGTGCAAACATTTTTAATTCTAACCCTAATTGAGTGGGTTAGAAGTGTGTAGCTTTTCATTTTCTTAAACAACCATGTATAAAACATGGCCTATCCGGATGAAATTCAAGATTCATCGGCCAGATCGTGAAAGATTGGTTGGGAGGAGCATAAGAAAAAATTTTTTTTACACAGAAATGGCACCTCTAAACCAATAAAATTATAGGATTGCGGATTTCTGTACCTGACCCAAATCACTTCTTACCCAAACCGAAAGAACTTTTTTTTTTTTTTTTTTTTTAAAAGAAAAGCCCGACCCCGAGACAGACCTGATAAAATTAGACCCGGTCTGCCCGACGCTTTTTATTTTCAAACCCAACGGACCAGGACGTAACGCATTGCACAGCCTGCAGCCCCACGGTCATCAGGAACAATCCTGGTGTCCGCTGACTGTTTGGCCACTGTTCCAGGGCCTGCACAAAAAAAGGAAACCCTGCATGTCAGCGGTGTAATGGTAGTGGCTTTTCCTGTGGATCTCATACTATAAATGGATTTCTGTGTGTGAGGTTACAACGTTTTCCAAAAATGCACTTAACCGAATGTGCAAGTACTGCTCAAATGGCAATTAACTATAAACATAATTTAAAGCTGCAACAGCATTGAAAGGGCCCGCACCCGTGCCATCGCCCCCCCGGTGGCTTTAGAAGCGACAGGTGGGCAAGTGATTTAAGTAGATAAAATGTGGGAGATGTCAAAGTCAGTTACAAAAATGTCCTTTATTATGGGTAAAATAGCTGCTGTTAAAACATGTCACTTCCGTTGCCAGCAGTGGCGCTATGATGTAACTGAATATGGCAGCACATGTGTTTTTAGGACAGAACTCTTATCAAACATTTGAAGTTTGGGGCAGATTGAACTTTGCCTTCTTAAGAAAAAACAATTCCGTTTCTAGCATTAGCATGCTTTGCACTTAGCTAAAATTGCTGCATGATAACATGTTTATAACAGTTTATAATCAATGGCATATTTCTATGTTGCCATACTGCATCAACACTGTTTAAACATGTCCTTCCTTTCCATTTGGCGCTATTACATAAGAATATTTCTTAAGTGTTCAGGGCAGAACTCTTATCAAATGTGTGAATTTGGGGCGATTGGACATTGTCTTCTAAAGTAAAACAAACTTCCTGTTTCATTTCATTACATGTTTCACTTGCAAGAATTGCTGATGTTTTAAACATGTTTATAACATGTTTAAATTCAATGGCAATTTACTATGTTGCTAGTACTGCACACAGTGTTAAAACATGTCACTTCGGTGCCAGTAGGTGGCCTTTACAAAACGAATATTCTATGTAGATGGCAGGGGCAGATTTATCAAATGTGTGAAGTTTGGGGGGAGATTGGACTTGCCTTCTTAAGTAAACAACAATTCCTGTTTCATTTCATTACATGCTTTACACTTAGCTAAGAATTGTGCATGTTTTAAACATGTTTTAACATGTTTTATAACCAATGGCATATTTACTAAGTTGCCCCGATGCACACCGTTAAACATGTCACTTCCTGTTGCCGAGGTGGCGCTATTACTAAACTGAATATTGTCATGTAGATTGTTCAGGGCAGGACTTTATCAAATGTGTGAGTTTGGGGCAGATTGGACATTGGTCTTAAGTAACAAAAAACCTCCTGTTTCTTTATTAGATGCTTTGCACTTAGCAAGAATTGCTACAGTTTTAACATGTTTATAAAAGTTTTAATTCAATGGCATATTTATTGTTGCTATACGCTCAAGTGTTAAACATGCACTTCTGTTGCCATAGGTGGCGCTATAATAAACTGAATATTCTCATGTAGATGTGTTTCAGGGCAGGACCCTTATCACATGTGGAATTTGGGGCGATTGGCATTCCATGCCTGATTAAGCAAATTACTATTTAATTGCAGTAATACATCTTTGCACTTAGCTAAGGTTTGCTACATGTTTTAGCTCTTTCAAGATGTTGAAGCATGTTAGCCCTTTGGCACTTTTTTATATGTTATTAGGATTCCACAACAGTGTAAACATGTCATTCGGTTGCCAGCAGGTGGCGCTGTTACTGTAATGATTATGTCTTGGACAGTGTTCAGGACAGAACTCTTATCAAACTGTGAAGTTTGGGGCAGATTGGACATTCCAACCTGGTTACAGCAAATTTTCCTATTGAATTGAAATAATAGCATGCTTTAGATTAAAATAAGTGCTTGCAAGCATGTTTTAAAGCTGTTTCAAGTATGTTGTTAGCGTTTAACATTGTGGCACTTTTTTAAAATGTTATCAGGATCCACAACAGTTTAAACATGTCACTTTCCTGTTCCAGCAGGTGGGCTGTGATGTTCGAATATGGCATGGACATGGTTCAGGACAGAACCTCTTTCAAACTGGAAAGTTTGGGGGCGATTGGCATTGTTTGCCTAGTTAAGCAACTTCCTGTTTCATGGCGAAACCACAAAATTTGTAGGCCGCCGAGGACACCCCTTCGACAAAACTCAAGTCTTCCATTTAAAGTCGCAAAGGCCTTAAGATTCACTCACAAATTTGAGATGATCAGATTAAAACTGTAGGAGGATTCGTTAAAGTTCGGGCCCTGAAAATGGCAAAAATGCACAAAAATCTGAGAGGAATTCAAAAGGTGATTCCTGTGTTTAAGGGCTCGCCCAAGAGACTTTTTGTAGGTAGGGCCATTACAGTATGTACCGAATTTCGTAAGCGGAAACGTAACGCGAAAGGGCCACTCCGTTGAACCTTTATAGGTGGCGCTATCGGCCCTTTTTGCCCTGCCCAATTTTGAAAGCTATCAATGTAAATTTTCGCCATTCTACGCTGTGCAAATTTTCGTGAGTTTTTCGTGCTGTTTAGGCCCTCAAAAATGCATTCATTGGGAGAAGAAGAAAAAAAAAATTTAAAAATAATAAAATAATAATAAACAGAGCAATTCCAAGAGGGTCCTCACACCATCGGTGCTCGGGCCCTAATTATGGCTTCTGGAAACGGCCGTACGCAAGTCTAGTTCCGGCGGAAGAGGACCTCTACTTGGTATGCGAAAGTAGCTAAGCCAGGGTTCTCAAGTTTTATCAAAACCTTGGGAGGAATCACTGCGGTTAGGGAGGAGTCAAGGGGAGGAGCCCCATGGAGCCCCGCCCATCCCCCCCCCCCAAAATTTACCCATTGTTAATAATTAACCACACAAATTGAAACATAACATTGGAAAATCTTAAATGCAGGCAATTCATACATCAAATATGCCTTTAATGTTAATTTCAAAATTACAAAAATATAACAAATTCCCTCCAAACAGTTTGGAAAAAACAATCTTTTTGCATTTTCCCCTGACATTTGAAAAATACAAATGCAAAGGCAATGATTAAAGTATGTTTTGGACCGGATATAAAAATTACCCAGAGCACTCTGCTTTTTAAAAAATGTGCCTTAAAGTAACTACTAAAGACTATTAATACAGTATAATATATCATTTAAAAAAAATTTAGAAATGCTCTTCATTCCTTCCCAAGCCACTAACAATCCCTTAGCCAAAGCTTCTGGCCTGGTTGCAAAAGTTGTGATTTTTGACTCCATCAAAATAAAGAACGAATATTAAATGTTCTAGCCTAAAAAAGTTAGACGAGCTTTTTTCCAACTTACCTTTCCATCAGCCTATGATCACGACGTGTGTTTCGCGGTATTGTTGGTTCCTAACGAACGAAAAATTTTGGGCCGAGAATGTGTGTGCGTGTGTTCGCGCCAGTTATGGTTAGCGCGACGTCGACTTTCGTGTGTTCGCGCATCTTGTTGCCTAGTAACGAACACAATCGGCCGAGATAAGGACGACGGGGGGCAGGAAACTTCCTTTTGTGTGCCCGTATATAACGTTTATAAAGTTTGCAGGACAAATTGGTTGGCATTACTTTTTTCAGCGTGAGAAATACACGGGGGGTGGCGTGTGAGCGTGGAATGGTTGAATTGCTGGTCTCACGGCCAATGCGTGAGACTTGAGAACCCTGGTAAGCTTTAGGTGAGAGTCGACCCTTTCGCAGTTCAAACTAATTGGGGCTGGACAACAAACCAATCACATCTTTTCTTATCGAAATTTTTTTCAAAACATTTCTTTAAAAAGTTCTTGCTTAGACTTCTAATTCGTGCCGGTGTTTTGTTTTGCTCCACCTTGCACTTCCGCGCTGAAATGCATCATGGGGGTTTGGGTCCACACTTCTGCCGGAACAGACTCGCGGAAGTGGAAAAGAAGAGGTGAAAATCGTGTCGTTGTTATCACAGCCGCAAAAACCATAATGCTCGCACAGAAAGAGAAGCAAAGGCGTGTTTCGAAAGCGCTCCTAACACCGATTGATTCCTCTTTCGTGTTTAATTGCGCTTAAACGGAACAATACACACAAGATTGTCAAAATACCCATCTCGGCAAGTTTTCTCTTGTTATGTCATAATGAATCCTTGAGAAAGAAACCGGATACGTCAAGTGTATTTGGTCCGTACTTCGGTCTTAAAGTGCGCAGCCGCTGTTGTCGTCTCATCGATGTTAAAGTTGCTTTAAAGCGTCTGGGGATGTCACATCTTGTTGCGTTTTAAAGTATTGTCAAACAAAATGGAGGCAAGCTAGACCTCCCCCTCCTCATCCACTCACTAACCCCCCCCAAATCCTTCTTGTTTGTTATTGGCTGGAACAGTTTTTATTTTTTTGCTGCGGGTTGCTACAGTTTGTTTTTGTTGCCGTTGGGAGCCTGGGGTTTGCGAGACTGCGTCTTTTTGCGTGTGTTCGGGAACAGGAGCTGGATAGGAGATGTTTGCTGTAGTGACAAAAAAAGGTTTTGGCCTTAAAGGTGACATCGTTAGTAATAGAGCACCTTGATCAAAAAAAAAACACTCACTAATTACTTTTCCCCCAAACAAGGTAGGAGAAGCGTGTGCCCGTAAAGTTGATACCAAGCAGATAATCAGGGCCTCTTGAGAACCAGACCAAAAAAAGTTTGTAACGCTTTTTTTTTACAGTCCAGTTCCCAAGTAAACACTTGTTTTATTTTAGTAACACAATTACTGGGTAATAATAGTACCCCCCTGAACCTCCCCCTAAACCTACCCCTTTTTCCATGTATTCCCTTATATTAGCCAGTCTTTCTGGGAAAGTACACTGAAATCTGTACTGTAAAAGGGAAGCGTTCCCAAAAAGTTGTGCACCCGGTTTTTAAAAAGTTATGAATAATTGTTTTTTACAAAAACACACCCTTCGTTTTAGAAGGGCCCTTTAAATAACCCCCTGGGTTTGGATTATTTTACATGGAGGGATCCCTTTTAAATAAGATCCATTAAACCCCCTTTAAAGTTTAAGAAACCGGGTTTTTTTTTAATTAACCCCCATTGGGGAAAGAGCCTATACCCTAGGGGCTTGAGAGTGAGTAAATTTATGGGATTTTTTTAAATTTTTAGGTGAATAACCCTTAATACCCGGTGAAAAAGGGGCCTTTGACTAAGTTATTTTTTTAGTCCATTTTAATTTTTTAAAAAAATAGCCAAGTAAAAAGCAGTAATATAAAGTCAGTGATCTTCTTGCAAAAACAAACCCAGTATTACCAAAAAAGCTTTTATTTAAAAAAGCTAGTTTCCCCCATGTTTGCGTGAGACAAAGGGGACTAAGACTGAGTAATTCACAATCTCTCACTCGCTCATGACAAACATTCAGAAATAAGCAGGGCGCTATGTTAAGGCCGATTTTCCCTTTTCTGGCGAGGAAATGCATCACAAAGTGATCGTTGATTTTTTCAGAATGGCACTCTAACAGGCCGAGTGTGAAGGGTGTTTTAGAGTCCACAGCAACAGCCGGTCTTTACATGCACGAGGTAACAACAACTAATATGGCCCTTTTCACTTCCCTTTGGGGTCAGGAACAATGCTAATGACCTTCTTGGGTGCTCCGCTTTAAAAAACTCTAATGTCCTAATTTCACAATGGGGACTTTTAAATTAAACTATTCCCCCAAAACACTCGGGGGTAATGGATTTAAAACGTAAACATTGACCCATACAGATATAAAACTGTTTTTAAAAAAATTTTTTTTCCCCAAAAAATTTTTT
>JAPXFY010007866.1:0-10011 GCA_030674185.1 Monoplex corrugatus
CTCCGATGGTGCCGGTGGGCCCGGCGTGGACACCGACTCCCAACCTCCCGAGCCCCAGCGACGCCGCCGACGCATGGCATGGAGACGTGCCCTCCCGAAGAAGACAAGCAACATTTATAGGACATTTTATGAGGCAAGAGAAATTAGAGCACCTGGTCACAACAGGAAAGCTGGAGGGAAAAGAGCTCCGGGCAGACCCAGGGAGAGGATATAGGATAGACTTGCGGAGTGGATGAAGACAGAGAAGGTGGGAGATGTACTTGCAGCAACAAAGGATAGATGAGTATGGAGGGCCATGATCGCCAACACCATGCAGCAGGGCACCTGATGATGATGACCGGGCTGAACTGGCTTTTCTGCCAGCTACTTCAGAGAAATGTTTGGGGCTGAGGTGTGGGTCGACAGTGGAGTGGTGGTCCGAAGGTGAAGTCGCCTGTCTAGACGGCAAGAAAGTCTTGGGTTCAAGTCTCCAAACAACACAACGTTACTGGGTCGGAAACAATGTCAGTTCGTGAATCGAACCTACTTTTGTAGTTTGTACTTGTGTTGTTTTTGTTTCTTTTGTTTTTGTTTTGTTTGTTTTCGCCCTAAGCAACCCCAATCTAAATCAAAATGACTGCCAGCTTTCAAACAAATAGAAACCAGAAATGCACAAAAAGAGAATTAGAAAGCGCGTTTGCCACAAGGGGTCCTCTGAGGACTTCTGCTGTCCGGCTCTCCCCAGAGTTTCTTATTACTAGAACAAAACAACATAAGATTTTCGGACAAATGGACTTAGTCAAGCCCAGACAAAAGACAACAAACAATGACTGCATAAAACATAATGGAAAACATTCTTTGAGTACAGATTTTCTTTTTTAGAATTCACAATATGGAATATCTTTGCCATTGTGGTGTTGGAAATACTCTTCATTTTTTTTCTTGAAAAATATATATACAAAAATTATGCACCACACACAAATAGAACAAAACCACTCACTTTAAAACGCACTTGACAAGGGCCGGTGCGGCCGAAACGTTGTGCGTTTTAAAGTGAGTGGTTTTGTTCTATTTGTGTGTGGTGCATAATTTTTGTATATATATTTTTCAAGAAAAAAAAATGAAGAGATTTTCTTTTTCTTTTCTTTTCTTTCTTTTTTCATAACTGTTTTGTCTCTTAACACTTTGTTGTATCCTGTATACGTTTCACGAAGGCCAGTTGACCGAAAATTTGAGCCAGCCTTGTCTTGTCTTGTTGTACCTATTACGCGATCTTTTTTGCGTATTGGCAGTAAAACTTCCGTCAGTTGTAGAGAGTTCGGAGGGGGTGAGGTGTTGGGGGTGGGGGTGGGGTTCTATGTGTAGATGGTGGATTTGGGCCAGTAATTAAAAACACCTACATGGAAAGCTAGAAAATCATGGGCTCTTTTAAAAGAAATGTTTAAAGACTTGCAAGTTTTCTCGGATGCGTGTATGCGCATTATTTTTGCCCACACTGTGCAGGCGGAATGTTCCTGCACAGTCTGTATACTCCCTCTTCGGTGGGTGTGCTTGCTGGGTATTAGTTGATGTTTCCGTAAGCCAGCGGACACTGACATGACTTAAAGGAGGATCTTTAACGTATACATTTTTTTTTCTTTTTGGTTCAGTTTTTACGTCGATACCCACCTCAGGTGATATGGCCGACGGGGATAACCATCCCAGGGAAGTGGGGGAAGTGGGACCTATCTAATCCTATACTGATACCACCAGAACAACAATGATGTTGAGATGGGACAGTGAAAAGGCCAGTTTTAACCCTTTGACTCCTGCACCCTGTCCACCAACATTCTGCAGTGTCAACTATGCCAGCAAAACCAAACCTTTACCCTTTGACTCTCTCACCCTATCCACCAGCTTCTTACAGGAAGCTGGTGGATAGGGTGCGGGAGTCAAAAGGGTCGTTTTTGCAGTTGGTGGATAGGTTGCGGGAGTCAAAGGGTTAATCTAGCGCACCCCGGGATTCAAACCCACAACCATTAGCATGTGAATCCGACGCTCAAACCAACTGAGCTACAGAGGCCCGCCGTACGCATTAAATTTTTATATTCTGCTTGCCTATATACACGCTTCGCCGCATGGAAGATGGTCGCATCCCAAAAGACATCCTTTATGGTGAGCTTGCCACAGGGCAGAGAAACATTGGCCGCCCACAGCTGAGATACAAAGACGTTTGCAAACGTGACATGAATTCGCTTGAGATCGACACTGAGTCCTGGGAGGACCTCGCAGACGACCGCAACAGCTGGAGAACCACTCTCAAGAAACAGCTGCGGATTGGTGAGGACAAACTGTCAGCTGCTGCAGCAGAAAAGCGAGTTCGCAGAAAAGGGATGACAGCCAACAGGCCAGCATTGGCATACACATGCGACCGCTGCGACAGAGACTGCCTTTCTCGCTTTGGTCTCTACAGTTACAAGCGACGCTGCTTGGACCAAGCAGACAGCCCATCTAGACATTAGAACAGATGTACTTTGTCCATGGTCAGCCATGACCGAGGGAGGCCTACTACTACTACTATATACACACGAAGGCGGCTCAGGTACTAACAGGTCTGCACACATGTTGACTCGGAAAATCGGAAAAAAATCCCCACCCTTATTCCATCCGGCAGGCGGTACCCGGAAAGGACCATACCCAGACCTTCCGCCAGGAAGTCCACCGGTGTACCCACTTGACTACCGAGCTCGTTTCCTGAGTTTGAGTCCCAGAGAACACAGTGTCACTGGGCCGGTAACAACTACAAGGGCAGTCAAGCTCATAATCTGGGCAGTTACGTTTCCGCCAGCAAACTCGCTGACAAAGACCCCCGCCTGTTTGCTACCAAGATGAAGGCGAGGTTCGGGGGGAAAGGGGGAAGGGTGTGCTGGGATCGCTATGGTGTCAAACTGTAACAGGTTAGTGGTCGTCTCATAACCCTGAGGTCGTAGGGGAGTGAGGTGGTAGAGACCTCAACTTCTGTATTGTGTCTTCCCCATCGCCTCTCCCTCGATGCTTTACATTCACTAATCCTGAACAGGGTCAGGTACCTATTCAAAGCTGGGTGGAACGGGGTCACATGTACACAGTAGATTTTGTTATTGTTGTTGTTATTATTTTGTTCTGCCTCTTCCAGAATCAGTGTTGGACTTGTACCATCCGATTGGGATCCTGAAGCTCTAACTTGTGCCAGCTAAAGACATCTAAAACGATAGCCCAGAAAGAAAAGTGATCGCCTAGACAACTAAAACATTAAACCTGAGCAACTAAAGACAACTAAAACATTAAGCCTGGGCAACTAAAGACAACTAAAACATTAAGCCTGGGCAACTAAAGACAACTAAAACATTAAGCCTGGGCAACTAAAGACAACTAAAACATTAAGCCTGGCCAACTAAAGACAACTAAAACATTAAGCCTGGGCAACTAAAGACAACTAAAACGTTAAGCCTGGGCAACTAAAGACAACTAAAACGTTAAGCCTGGGCAACTAAAGACAACTAAAACGTTAAGCCTGGGCAACTAAAGACAACTAAAACATTAAGCCTGGCCAACTAAAGACAACTAAAACATTAAGCCTGGGCAACTAAAGACAACTAAAACGTTAAGCCTGGGCAACTAAAGACAACTAAAACATTAAGCCTGGGCAACTAAAGACAACTAAAACGTTAAGCCTGGCCAACTAAAGACAACTAAAACATTAAGCCTGGGCAACTAAAGACAACTAAAATGTTAAGCCTGGGCAACTAAAGACAACTAAAACATTAAGCCTGGGCAACTAAGACAACTAAAACATTAAGCCTGGGCAACTAAAGACAACTAAAACGTTAAGCCTGGGCAACTAAAGACAACTAAAACGTTAAGCCTGGGCAACTAAAGACAACTAAAACGTTAAGCCTGGGCAACTAAAGACAACTAAAACATTAAGCCTGGCCAACTAAAGACAACTAAAACGTTAAGCCTGGGCAGCTAAAGACAACTAAAACATTAAGCCTGGGCAACTAAAGACAACTAAAACGTTAAGCCTGGGCAACTAAAGACAACTAAAACGTTAAGCCTGGGCAACTAAAGACAACTAAAACGTTAAGCCTGGGCAACTAAAGACAACTAAAACATTAAGTCTAGGCAACTAAAGACAACTAAAACGTTAAGCCTGGGCAACTAAAGACAACGAAAACATTGAGTCTGGGCAACTAAAGACAACTAAAACATTAAGCCTGGGCAACTAAAGACAACTAAAACATTAAGCCTGGGCAACTAAAGACAACTAAAACATTAAGCCTGGGCAACTAAAGACAACTAAAACGTTAAGCCTGGGCAACTAAAGACACTAAAACGATAGCTAGCAGCCTTTTCAACGGCGCACGCTTTATATATGTCATCAAGACAACACACACACACACACACACACACACACACACACACACACACACAGGGAGACGGATCTCGACAGCGAGTGCCAAGGTCAGGACAAGGAAGGGACGTTACTCTTCTTGTACGGGTTTTTCCACTTTTAAGGGAGCTAATGATGTACATTTAGAGGAATTTTGCTCCGTCACTTTAATGGTGACATCGGCCCTACCTGTTGAAATGAATTTTCAAGTTGAAGTCGGTGCATTTTAAGTGCACAGGGAAGAACAAAATAAATGAAAGCAGGAAAAATAAATCATGAAAATAACAACAACAACAACAACAACACCATTATCTAATTTTGTAACATAACTTGCAAAATCAGTTCGCAAAATCATTCGTCTATGAATGCAAGTTTGACAAAAAGCATCTTCCAGTTGTTAATACAAGTGATCTTACTGTACTGTTTATTAAAATCATTAATCTGTGAATGCAATATTGACAAATGTCTTTCGAATCTACACATTTTCCAAGAACAGTTAGATATGAGATACACAATTGCACAGCATCTTGCCAAAATAAACGTTTGCTTTTCGAATTTTAATGCTGAATGGAGCTCTACGTGCCATTGGTTTTCTCAACAGAAAACGTATTTACCTTCATGGCATGTTTATAGTTTTGATGTTCACAATAGATCTCCGTCTTCTTCTCCCTTTAACTTCGTGAAGAGTCTTTGGGGCACTGCACTAAAGAAAGGTTCACTCTCTCAGTCTGTTTGTCTGCCTGTCTGTCTGTCTGCCTGTCTGCCTGTCCGTCTGTCTGTCTCTCTGTCTGCCTGCCTGTCTGTCAGTCTGTCTTTCTGTCTGTCTGTCTGCCTGCACGCCTGTCTGCCTGTCTGTCTTTGTCTCTCATTCTCTCTCTCTCTCTATGTCTCTCTGTCTCTCTCTGTGTCTCTCTCTCTGTCTCTCTCTCTCTGTCTCTCTCTGTCTCTCTGTCTCTCTGTCTCTCTCTGTCTCTCTCTCTCTCTGTCTCTCTCTCCGGCCCCCATCATTTTCGCTAAGTCTCCCACCCCACCCCCTCCTCATCCCTTTTCTATGTTTCGATGCACAACAAACGTCAACCAATTAATTGCCTGAAGGTGTCTTGAGCCGATCGCTTTATTAAACAAGTCAATGCGGTCCCGGGCCTCCACTCGAGCCAGACATAGAAGTTCCTTGCGCCACCCTTTTGTTCTTTCTTTTCTTCACGCACACAAAATGGACCCTGGTCAAGGCAAAACTAGCCTGGACGGTGGTCATCAATGGAGCTTTTTAAGTCCCGTGTCGTCTTCTGTGGCCGAGGTCCTGGACAAAGCCACGTTGACTCCGAAACAAAAGCCAAGGTGTCAGAAGACTAAGGAGGTCGTCTCAAGTGGGTAGGCACCTTTAGGCGACGCACCTATCCGACAGCTCTTCACCACCACACCCCTCGACCCCCATCTCTATTCTTTCCCCCCCCCCCCCCCAAATCCCAAACAAATGTGAACGCCCACGTTGAAGTAAGTAGGAACCAAACCAAACCAAACCAAACCAAACCAAACCAAACCAAACAAAACCAAACCAAAATTATCTGATGGAATGGCTAGATATCTAGAAGTTTCAGTTTTGGCAAAACAGGTTTTGCAATAAGTTAGAGCTAGAGAAAAAAGCTAGATCTACAGTTCATAAACAAGACGCTGCTCTGATCATTTTGATCCTACTCGTTATGTATGTGTGTGGCCTACTTCTTTATGACGGGGAATAGTCAGTCTGGTATATGACTAAAAATCATCTGAAGTCTGAAGTCTTGTGTCTGAACTCTGTCTGTCTGTCTGTCTGTCGGTTTGTGTCTCTTTCTCTCTCTGTCTCTGTCTCTGTCTCTCTCTCTCTCTCTCTCTCTCTCTCTTTCTCTCTCTCTCATTCTCTTTCCCCTCTCTTTCTGTGACACACACACGCACTCTCTCTCTCTCTCATTCTCCCTTTCCTCTCTCTTTATGTGACATTCCCCCTCACTCTCTCTTTCTCTCTTCCTCTAACCCTGTGTGTGTGTGTGTGTGTGTGTGTGTGTGTGTGTGTGTGTGTGTGTGTGTGTGTGTGTGTGTGTGTGTGTTTGTGTGTGTGTGTGTGTGTGAACATACAACATACCTAGCATGACGTGTCATGGTGGCTGCAGGGTTTACAGGTGGGTTTCACTGAAGCAGCCGGAGGTTCTTGACTACCCGTAAGTACTTGAAATTCTGCGATGTACTTCACTTTCTATGTCCAGACAATAGTCGGTCCCGTTTCGTCAGCGAGACAATAACGGTGTCCGTTTAGTTAGTCCCCAGACTTAGCAACTTGTCCACGATTCCCACGCTTTCTCACCAGGTTGGTTAGAGCTAAGAATCGAAGCTATTCAGCTGTGAAAGAATACGCTTATGACAATGGTTTGCTTTCGTTACCAAGGCCTCTCTCCGTATGCATTGTTGATTTGGATGCTCTGGGAGGCAGGTTGGGTACTTGACATTGCGAGGATGGCTTTCTGAGCTGGCAGGACAACCGTGGATAGGGTCTTTCGAGTCAGTTGTGTACTACTTCAAACACCAGTCAAGTGTGTGTGGCAGGCTACAGACTTCATTACAAGCACAACGTTGTGAGTGCAGATCTTCACCTTTTAAAACGTTTCATTAAAACGCACATACCTTCCACATGCTAATGGTTGTGGGTTCGAATCCCGGGGTGCGCTACATTAAATCTGGCCTTCTCACTGTCCCATCTTAGCATCATTGTTGTTCTGGTGGTGTCAGTATAGGATTAGATAAGTCCCCCATTGCCCCCATTTTCCTGGGATGGTTATCCCCGTCGGCCAAATCACCTGAGGTGGGTGCTGACGTAAAACTGAATCAAATCAATCAATCAATCAAGCACATACCTTCGCAAGGGAGACTACATAAGACATCCTATAACGATCCAATATCAAGCGGGCCTCAGTAGCTCAGTTGGTTGAGCGTCGGATTCACATGCTAATGGTTGTGGGTTCGACTCCCGGGGTGCGCTTCATTAAAACTGGTCTCATCACTGTCCCATCTTAACATCATTGTTGCTCTGGTGGTGCCAGTATAGGATTAGATAAGTCCCCCTTCCCCCACTTCCCTGGGATGGTTATCCCCGTCGGCCATATCACCTGAGGTGGGTGTCGACGTAAAAACTGAACCAAACCAACCATCCAATATCAAGAGAACCGACAAAAGCATCAGTATCTCACAATGCAACTGAAAAAAAATGTTAAGGCTTCTTTGAGCAATTTTTATTTCTAGCCCTCGTAAACTCTGCGAGTGGTAGGATTTTAAAATCTACAGAACTGAACAGCAAGGGAGACAATCTTCATCCCTTTCTCTTTGGGGCTGTAGCTACGTACCTGTTCTTTGTTATTTTTGTGTAAAGCTCAGCCGACAACGTAGAGCCATATCAAGGCTATGACCTGTTTCAAAACATACATAATACTTCCACTGGAAAAAAAAAATGCAAAAGAAAATTAGGTACACATATCGATGCATTCGCACACATAATCTAAAGAGATGCCCCTGGTGTTGACCACTCCGTCCAATTTATCTGACGGGGGTTTTAAAGAACATACATGAATACGAAATGTAACAAACTAATGACACTAAAACATATATAAAAACGGGCCTAAATTACCTAAAATTGCTTCCGTATATCTCACTTCCCTAGAGCCATGAATGCACTTAATACATGTACCCAATTATCAATCCTAAGAAAAAGTACGTAAGACTTTATCGAACACATACAGGTGAATGGACCAGCAAGGCAGAAGATGATAGGAAGAAATGACAGAAAGCAGAGGAACAAATAAAAAGGATGATGGAAAAGAGGAAATTTTTAGCACAGAATTTCGAAAAGGCGGGGATACTATTGATACTGAAAGAGCCCCCGGCATCCCAACAGGGGAAACTTACTTACTAACTTGCTTGCTTACTTATTTGCTTATTTTTTTATATTTGCTAGCATGGTTGACGACAATGCAGGATGCTGGTAGACAGGGGCGGGGGTCAAAGGGTTAATACAGAGCTACTTCAGAACAAAGGGTTTTTTTTCGAAGATGTTTCAAAAAAGACCAAAAAATAAATATATAAATAAATAAATAAAAAGGCAAACTTTTTCAGGTAAAATCAAAAGATCGTAAACAAATGAGTTGGTAAAAAAGACCTCAGTAATTTCCAGGGTTCTCTTACTGAGGGGGTACCCCCTCTACCCCTCCTTCGCTGATTTATCTTCCCCACCCCGACCGTGGTCAGGGGACTCAGTTTTTGTTTTTATGTAAAAGGGTGCTGCTGTTTCTTTCTCTTCGTTTTAGACGTATAACACCCTTGGAAAAAACTTTTCCCCTAATCACAGTCTGACAATGGTTTGTATATGGTTTAAAACATAGTACGCATGTTGTTAACAGGGGAAGACTTCCACGGCAAAGTAAACGGGGTACACACACACACACACACACACACACACACACACACCACACACACCCCACACACACCGCGCCGCACACACGCATACACACACACAATACACAAAATACACACACAAATGCGCGCTCGGCTCGTTCGCGGCGCGCGCACCACACACACACACAAACATAAACACACAATTTTCACACACACTCCACACTCCAGACACAAACAGAACAAAAAACACACACAAAACACACACGCGCGCGCACACACACAAAACCCACCACACACACACAAAAAACAACACATTAACAAAAAATTTGGGCAAAAAAAAAAAAAAACAAACCAAAAAAAAAAAAAACATAAATCATAAATTCGTTTTAAAATATTATTTAAAAGGGATTAAAGAAACCAAATTGTGTAAAACCCAAATTTTTGTCAAAAAACACACACACAAAAACACACACACACACAAAAACACCCACCAAAAAAACACGCATACGTTCTTTTCACCACACATACACACACACACAATGACCACCCCACCACCACCCTCAACCCACTGCCCCCTCATACACACACACACACAAAAACACAAAAACACAAACACATAAAAAAACACACACAAAAACACCCCAAAAAAACAAAAACACACAAAACACACACACACACACACACACACACACACACACACACACACAAAGAGACCACCTGCTTCAATATTCATAAAATGTCTCAATGAACTTTGCGAAACAAATTACACCTGGAGGGACAGAAAGGGCCCCCCAATTTTCCCCCTCCCTCATCAAAAATTTGGAAATTGGGCCGAATCCCTTTTTTTTTTTTGGAGGCCTCTGCGTGTTTGCCCAATAAATGTTTTTTTATAGTAGGGGAGTAATGGTTGCTAGGTAAATAACAAACAAAACAAACAAGCTGTGAAATAACTGTCAAGTCCGGATGAGGTTTGAAATCAAAGCGACTTTCGGCCCCCAAAGTAAATTATGAAAATCAGATTAAGCACGCCCACGCGCGCTCACAAGCACACACACAAAACACGCGCGCGCGTTCACACACACGCACCCCACACACACGCCCGGGATGCCGCACCTACAAACAAACAAACACACTCACACACATATAAAATAAAAACTCAGACATAAACACACAAACATACACACTATACAGATACTACACACCCC
>JAPXFY010007867.1:0-10006 GCA_030674185.1 Monoplex corrugatus
TTCTCGCGGATAACCGCAGGCGCCGGAACGCTAGGGGTATAGCGTTCAGCAAGCTCGCCGCTGACAATGTAACGCTAGGATTCTAGCGTCTTGCGTTAGAAAATTCCTACGTGAAGCCAGTTACGGTCTAAGGGAAAAAAAACTCTATTATAGTATCAAGTATCCAATTCTGTATCCAGTACTGTGAGAGTGATTTCCTGAGTAAAAAGTCTATTTGAAGAATATTTCTGGCGCGAGAACAACGTCACCCGAACCGTGTGCTTCACTGAAACAAAGGCAAAATGGAGCGCCCTGCGAATGCGCATTGTCGCTGTTCACTCAGGATTGTGGAATTTTTGTGTGTGTGTGTGTACTTTTCTGAGCTTCTGATCAGATGATACAAGTCACTGGAGAATTGGTGAGTCTCTTTTTTCTGTTTTGTTTAACATCTGCTGAATGGATGAAATGCTTGTCTGAAATGCTCCTCAACCATGATATTTCATCGCACAAATAACCTCAAAGCATGTCTGAACAAACCTTATACTGTAAATATCCTAAAAGAGGATTAAATTACCTTTCTAACCATACCCTACATGTTGATGTTAGTCATTTGGGGCGCCTATGAACATTAATTCAAAGTGGCCTAAAAATGCACGTTTCCAAGGAAAGTAGTCAGTGGCAGCTGGCACGTCTGCAGGGAAGTAGGTCAAATAGCCAGCTGACGATGCCAAAGGGTTAAAGTGACAGAAAATTAATAAATTTCAAATTAAGCGAAAACGCACAATGCCAAAACACAAAATCAAAATAAGTATTAGAAACCACTAGCAACAAAGAAGAAAACAGCAAAATAATATAAATGATAACAATTCTTCACCACATATACAAACACCACGCATACACACAAAGAATCTTAACCCTGTGACTCCTGCACCCTATTCAACAACTGCAATAACTTAACCCTTTGACTCCCTCACTGTATATACACACAAAGAATGTTAACCCTTTGACTCCTGCACCCTACTCAACAACTGCAATAACTTAACCCTCTGACTCCCTCACTGTATCCGCCAGCTTCCTGCTGCAGGAAGCTGGTGGATAGGGTGTGGGAATCAAAAGGTTAAGTTTTTGCTTTGCTAGCATCGTTGACAATGCAGGATGCTGGTGGACAGGGTGTGAGAGTGAAAGGGTTAACTAGAATGCACTCAGCATATCAGGTGTATGATCCACTGACCGGCTTTGTAATCCTCTTACTGTTTCACTTGCATATACACTGAAAGAGAGAGAGACACACACCACACACACACACACACACACACACACACACACACACACACACACACACACACAGAGGATGTTGAACTAAACTCACATCTGAACTTATGGAAGTAGAAGGGTTAATATTATAATTCTGCTGTCATACCACCTTCTTCCACCACTATCCCTGAGAATTTCAAGAATCCTGTACACACACACACACACACACACACACACACACACACACACACACACACACACACACACACACACATACACACACACACGCGCGCGCGCGCGCGCACACACCCCAACATATGCACACACACATATACACACACGCACATCAACATACACACACGCACACATACACACACGCACACATACACACACACACACATACACACACACTAACACAAACATACACACACAAACATACACACACACATACACACACACTAACACAAACATACACACACACACACACACACTAACACAAACATACACACACACATACACACACACATACATACATACACACATACACACACACACATATACATACACACACACACATACATACACACGCACACCAACATACACACACACAAAAGCACACACACATACACGCATATCTACACACACACACACACACACACACACACACACACACACACACACACACCAACATACACACACACACACACACACACACACACATAAATGCACACTAACACAAACACACCCACATACCCCCCAACACACACACACACACATACACGCACACCAACACAAAGACATACACACCCCCAAACATACACACACACACACATACACGCACACTAACACATACACACACACTAACACACAAACATACACACACACACACACACAAACATACACATACACACACACACACAAACACAGACAGACAAACACACACACACACACAAACACAGACAGACAAACACACACACACACACACACAAACAGACAGACAAACACACACACACACACACACACACAAACACAGACAAACAAACACACACACACACACACTTCAACAACCCATACACCCACATCACAACCTGCCCTTCACTCTGCATTCCCCGCCCTCTCTACCTGTCAGAGGTGGTACAGTTGTCGTCTCTGTCTTCTCCTTGTTGGCAAACAGTGACCCCACCTTGATGTTGTCATCATCCTCACACTCTGTCTTCACTGAGAACGCTCCAAGCTTTTTCACACCCTCTTTCTGAAAAAAAAAAAAAGAAGTTACTTCACCTAGTTCATAGATGGCTGAGCATTTGGGCACTGACTAGGGGGGGTGGGGGTGGGGGGGGTGGTGCCATGTGAGAAAAGTTTATACAGAATAGCTAGTTGTGTTGTGATTCAGACCTTTAATTATTTGTTTATTTACTTTATATATAATTTGTTCCTTTTTTGAAGGTAAGATACACACATACGCATATCATTTACATGTAACCAAGATTATTCCATTGGTAGGCTGATAACCAGTATAAAATATAGACTAGGTAAAACATAGTCTAGGTAGGGCCTCAGGACCTGGCCAGCTCATGGGTTTATGTGCAGGCTTAAGGCATGTGCCATGATCACCATACACATGGCCAGCTCATGGGTTTATGTGCAGGCTTAAGGCATGTGCCATGATCACCATACACATGGCCAGCTCATGGGTTTATGTGCAGGCATAAGACTTGTGCCATGATCACCATACACATGGCCAGCTCATGGGTTTATGTGCAGGCTTAAAGGCTTGTGCCATGATCACCATACACGTGGCACCTGAGATGATAGTGCATATGGAATTTGTTCCGAGCTCGGAGACATTATCTTGAGACGCTGAAACCGAAACTGAATCTTTGTGAAAAACAAATGAATAAGTACACATGCATTAAGCTGAACAATTCTAAAATCAAGAACGGTTATAATAATTATATCAAAGGTCAAGCAGAGAATGTTTTATTTCTCATCATCATCACCATGTACCCTGCAGTACGGCGTTGGCGATCATGGCCCTCCACACAAATCTGTCGCCACAAGTACATCTCCCATCGTCTCTGTCCTCAGCCACTCTGCAAGTCTGTCCAATATTTTCTCCCTGGGTCTACCTGGTGTTCTCTTTCCCTCCAGCTTTCCTGTTGTGACCAGGTGCTCTAATTCCTCTTTCCTCATAAAATGTTTTATTCTACAACTGTTGATTCATTTAACAGATTTTGACTCTTCTTTGCAAATGCATCCCTCACACCTCCATAGCACCATTCCTTGGAATGTTGGCTGCCCACACTGCTCTCCGTGTCTGTCCTCCACATCTGTCTTTCCTTAACCAGGTTGAAAACATCTGGGAATGTTACGACCTGTCCACCCTTGATGTTTCCTAGGTACTTTGTTTATGGTCTTCTCCTTCCTGACCTGTCCACCCCTTGATGTTTCCTACATAGTTTGTTCACCGTCTTCCCTTTCCTGACCTGTCCACCCCTTGATGTTTCCTACGTAGTTTGTTCACGGTCATCCCCCTTCCTGACCTGTCCACCCCTTGATGTTTCCTACGTAGTTTGTTCACGGTCTCCCCCTTCCTGACCTGTCCACCCCTTGATGTTTCCTACGTAGTTTGTTCACGGTCTCCCCCTTCCTGACCTGTCCACCCCTTGATGTTTCCTACATAGTTTGTTCACCATCTTCCCTTTCCTGACCTGTCCACCCCTTGATGTTTCCTACATAGTTTGTTCACCATCTTCCCTTTCCTGACCTGTCCACCCCTTGATGTTTCCTACATAGTTTGTTCACCATCGTCCCTTTCCTGACCTGTCCATCCCTTGATGTTTCCTACATAGTTTGTTCACCATCTTCCCTTTCCTGACCTGTCCACCCCTTGATGTTTCCTACATAGTTTGTTCACAGTCTTCCCCCTTCCTGACCTGTCCACCCCTTGATGTTTCCTAGGTACTTTGTTCACAGTCTTCCCTTTCCTGACCTGTCCACCCCTTGATGTTTCCTACGTAGTTTGTTCACAGTCTTCCCCCTTCCTGACCTGTCCACCCCTTGATGTTTCCTACATAGTTTGTTCATGGTCTTCCCTTTCCTGACCTGTCCACCCCTTGATGTTTCCTACATAGTTTGTTCACCATCTTCCCTTTCCTGACCTGTCCACCCCTTGTTGTTTCCTACATAGTTTGTTCACAGTCTTCCCCCTTCCTGACCTGTCCACCCCTTGATGTTTCCTACATAGTTTGTTCATGGTCTTCCCTTTCCTGACCTGTCCACCCCTTGATGTTTCCTACGTAGTTTGTTCACCATCTTCCCTTTCCTGACCTGTCCACCCCTTGTTGTTTCCTACATAGTTTGTTCACAGTCTTCCCCTTCCTGACCTGTCCACCCCTTGATGTTTTCTACATAGTTTGTTCACCATCTTCCCTTTTCTGACCTGTCCACCCCTTGATGTTTCCTACGTAGTTTGTTCACAGTCTTCCCCCCTTCCTGACCTGTCCACCTCTTGATGTTTTCTACATAGTTTGTTCACAGTCTTCCCTTTCCTGACCTGTCCATCCCTTGATGTTTTCTACATAGTTTGTTCACAGTCTTCCCCCCTTCCTGACCTGTCCACCCCTTGATGTTTTCTACATAGTTTGTTCAGTCTTCCCCCTTCCTGACCTGTCCACCCCTTGATGTTTCCTAGATAGTTTGTTCACAGTCTTCCCCCCTTCCTGACCTGTCCACCCCTTGATGTTTCCTACATAGTTTGTTCACGGTCTTCCCCTTCCTCTTTTGCCCTCAACTTTTCCTTGGACGGCATCTCATGCACTCTCATGACAAATGTCATCTAAGATGCACAGTTACACAGAATTTGTTTGTAACAAGGATACATGTTTTCTCTTTATATTCATTTGCTTGACTCTTGATAACTTCCATGCATGCTGTCGTTGAATTAAATGATGTACTGTTTGACCTACTGCTCCCTATTTTGTCTCTACGTCTATTGTTTTTTCCTTCGTCCCTTGTTTTGTATCCTTGCCTGCGATTAAAATGTGTGTCTGATGTTACTGATACACGACAATACACCAGTAGCAAGAAACTCTGGGTAGAGCCAAACAGCAGAGGGTCCTCACAGGAGAAGACCCCCGTCAAGCAAGTATTTCTGCTGTCAACTCCTTATACATTATGGGGACTGAGCCGCATCTAGGTCGTGACTTCAGGAAGCCTCTCTGCTCTCACTTTTTTTTTTTTCTCACAGAAATTTGTCCTCTATCTGGAGATCATCAGAATCATTTGTTTTGATGAATGTGATCATCATCATCATCATCATGTGCCTTGCCGCATGATGTTGGCGATCATGGCCCTCCGTACGAATCTATCCCTTGTCGTTGCAAGTACATCTCTCACCCTCTCTGTCCTCAGCCATCCTGCAAATCCGTCCAATATTCTCTCCCTAGGTCTACCTGGTGTTCTCTTTCTCTTCAGCTGTTCTGTTGTGACCAGGTGCTCTAATTCCCCTTTCCTCATAAAATGGCCTATAAATGTTGCTAGTCTTTTCCTAATCTTCTTTATCAATGATCTTGTGTCTGCCTCCATCAAGACTGTGTCGTTTGTTTTCTTTGCATGTAATAGGAGAACAACAGCTGGTCTCATGCCACTCTTGCTGATGAATTCTGGTGTTTCTTTTTTCCATTGTGAAAATCTGCTGTTCACTCCCAGTCGTCCAATTCGTCCAGCAGATCCGGCTTCCATGCTCCACACATCACAGCTTCTTCAGGCGAATTTGCTGCCTCCTGCTGTGGAAAAGGCTGTGTGAGCTTCTGATGTGTGCCATGTGTATGGTAATCATGATCAACTCTTTCAGCACTGATGGGTTTTCTCCCTTGTTTCTTCTGTGGACTGGCCATTTGCCAGGTTAGGAAAACATCATAACAAAATAACAACACAAGTTAGACATTCAAGTTTTTAGATTTATATTGTTGAAATGTTGCTTATGATCATACAACAGACAAATACAGCTTACATTATTCATGATTGGCTTCAATAGGTTGCAAATTTTGGCTAATATTTAGCTAACGCCAGAATACAGTACTCATAAATGCAGGTTGGCTTCTTCCTGAATCATGCATAAAATGTCATTTGTCCCACAGTTATCAGCAGCAGGATGCTTGATAAATGAAAAATTTAGTTTCACACTAACTTCTCACACTTTGCACTCTATTTACAAGGAATACATACATGAGCGAATGTTTGATGACGACGCTATGTTTGCAATGTTGTGAAAACGTCCAAAGCCAGTTGCCTCAAATTTCCAGAAAACATGAAGATAAACAAAGCGACAGTGTAGTAGATGCTTCTGTTGGATTGTTGGAAAGCTACAGAATCAGCTAGCAGCACTTAGTTTTGAACATGCCGTGTCACAATGCAGGCGCAAATTTTTTTAAATGAAAAGCGCAATCGCATCTGTTCGTATGGAATGCTTGTGTGTGTGTGGAGCGCGATCATGTCCCTCAAGGCTGAAAGAGTGAAGGAAATATTATCTTAATCTTGATAGGCAGCTGCAGCTTTGTGCACTGACTGGGGGGGGGGGGCTTTTTGTGATGTCAAACAAGTTTATACTGAGTGGCTAGTTGTGTTGATTCAGACCTCTAATTATTTATTTATCTATTTTATGTATCTGCTCTTTTCTTTGAAGACAAGATACACAGATACACATGTCATTTACATGTAACCAAGACTGGTCCAATGATAGACTGATACTGTACCAGTATAAAAAAACAAAGACTAGGTAAAACATAGGCTAGGTAGGACTTCAGGACATGGCCAGCTCATGAGTTTATGTGCAGGCTTAAGGCTTGTGCCTTGAGTATCGTGCATACGGAATTCATTCCAAGTGCAGAGACGTCGTCCTGAGAAACTGAAACTGAAAGTGAAGCCTTCAAGGTGATGTCTTTGTTGCCCTCAAGTGGATTTCTGCTTTGCATCCCTCATAAACCAAAGATACAAAAGAAAAGAAAATGTATCATAGTACAAAAACGGACATATTTACTGACTTTACCAGTATAACCAGTTTGATTTCTCTGCAGCAGTGTCAATGCAAAGGATTGAAAAGTTTACAATGTACTGGGTTTTTCTTTCACTCGGATCACACACACACCTGCAGACACAAGACAGACGGTAGCTGTGAGAGAGACATACACTCACACATGCATGAAAGCAAGCACACACACACACACACACACACACACACACCATACACACACACACACACACACACAGAGTCAAAATCACGTATACACTTACCGCCTGTTGGCATCACCGGGTTCGGTGTTAGCCGCTGCACATCCAGACACCACCATCTCCCTCCAGGCCACTCTGTCTTGACTTTTGTGGACAATTTCTTGAATATCTAGGCCACTGACGTTGGCTATGTTCTCAATGTATGAGATTATATATACACCATCACTCACATACAGAATCTCTCTCTCTTTTGCTCAGTCACACACACACACTCATGAGCACACACATGCGTGTGCACACACACACACACACACTCATGAGCACACACACATGCGCATAAACACACGCAAACACACACACACACACACACACACACACACACACACACACACACACACACACACACACACACACATTACCTGTGCAGCTTTGCTGGAATCAGAACCAGAGTGGAATTTGATAAATGACAACCCATACGTTGTGCTCTGCACACAAAAAAACATCATGGTAAAACACACACCATTTCTAAAACATCCAACTTCAAAGTCTGAAAAATCAATGCATGCTGAGAAAATTGTACTGTTGTGTATTTGCTTTGCAAAACTCTGGTGCTGTCTGGTTTATTGACAATCATATCACAGTGATCTGGGCCTGGTTTATGTCTAAAGTAGAGCAATTGTGGGTCGTACTGTGAAAGTTGGATATGTTAGAGTGTCATCATCATCATGTGCCCTGCCGCATGGCGTAGGCGATCATGGCCCTCCATATGCATCTATCCCTTGTCGTCGCAAGTGCATCTTCCACCCTCTCTGTCCCCAGCCACCCTGCAAGTCCGTCCAATATCTTCTCCCTGGGTCTACCTGGTGTTCTCTTTTCCTTCAGCTTTCCTGTTATGATCAGATGTTCTAATTCCCCTTTCCTCATAAATTGGCCTATAAATATTGCTTGTCTTGATCTAATTTTCTTTCTCAATGATCTTGTGTCTGCCTCCATCCAGACTGTCTCGTTTGTTTTCTTTGCTGTCCATGGACCTATCAACATTCTTCTTAGAAACCACATCTCGGCTGCCTCAATCTTGTTCTGGCTTTGCTTGTTGACTGTCCACACCTCACAACCTTATAACATTATCAGTGAACTGGAAAAAATGCTGGATGTGTTATTCATATTAAAAAAAAAAAGACAGAAGTAATCATAACAATCAACATACAACACTATCAGCATCTCTTTATTGTCTTATTGTCAAACACACACACACACATACACACACACCACACACACACACACACACACACACACACACACACACACACACACACACACACACACACACATACACACACACACAGCGCGTGCTGCAAACACACGTACACTCACACACATGCACACACACTCACATGCACTCATGTACGCACTCAACGCGCACACACACACACACCAAAACACACAAACACACACAACAAGCACATGCAAACACACACACGAACACACTGTACACACACACACACAAACACACACAAATGCAAACACACACACGAACACACTGTACACACACACATACACACACAAACACACACAAACACACACATGCGCACAAACACACATTCACTACAAACAACACAAATACACCCACAGACACCAACACACACACACACACACACACACACACACTTCCAACAGCAGAATGAAACACTTTAAACAACAACGTACTTTGTTGAAAGGCTGCATACACACAACCTTGACCCTGTCCCATTCTCAGAGACGACGGTTTTGGACAGTTTGTCGGCAGTGAACATTCTGACGGAGTTGCGGTTGTTCCCAGTGCGGCTGTCGGTCGGACTCATAAATGAGGAAGAGACAAGCAGCACCTGGTGACAAGCAAAAACAGAAGTGTCAGTTGTTGTTTTTTACATTATGTCTTATTAATTACTTAACTCTTTTCCGTTCTGCAATTTGTTATGATTTTTCACGAAACTGACAGTACATTTACCAGAAAGCATGCCATTTCGTCAAATATTAACTTATATTATCAAATTATATTATCAAACTAAACACCATAACACTCAGAAATGTTTGCTGTTTTAACTGATGTATAACATACCGCCTTTTTATTAATAGATTTTACAGTTCCAAATGGAATGATGTCACATGGGAGAATGGAAGGGGGTTAACAGAAGTATACTGTTTCTTTTAACCCTTTGACTTCCACACCAAGTCCACCTGCAGCCTGTACTGTCAACCATACTAGCACAGCGAAAACTCATCCCTTTGATTCCCTCACCCTATCCACCAGCTTCCTGCAGGAAATTGGTGGACAGGGTGAGGGAATCAATGAGTTCAGTTTTTGCAGTTGGTGGATGGTGTGCGGGAGTCAATGGGTTAACCCTTCAGACTCCTTGACTCCTATCCATCAACTGCAAAAACTTAACCCTCTTGACTCCCTGACCCTATCCACCAGCTTGTTAGATGGCCAGGCCTATGGCGAAGTTTACCATGAACATATACAATGACAGCAATTTTGCACAAGTAAAATATTCTTTCCAGA
>JAPXFY010007868.1:0-10003 GCA_030674185.1 Monoplex corrugatus
CCAGCATGTCGGCAGCTGTTGTCCGGGTGAGCGCACTGCCTCGCCTTCTGTTTACTATTCTCGCGATGAACTGGTTGCGATTCCTGCTGCTCCATTGACCTCTGACCTTGTCTCTCGGCTGCGTGAATTGGAGATTGGGTTCTGTTTGCCAAGGAAACGAACGCGCCGAGGAGGAAGAAGAAAACAGAGGCACATTCAAACTGTTACATCTGTGCGCCTGCTAGTTTGAAAACTGACTCTTCTCCATCTGAGGGTGCATGCTGTGTGTGTGTGTGTGTGGTGTGTGTGTGTGTGTGTGTGTGTGTGTGTGTGTGTGTGTGTGTGTGTGTGTGTGTGTGTGTGTGTGTGTGTGTGTGTGTATGGGTGTTTTGTTGTCATGCATAGTTCTGTTTTCCTTTCCATATTTGTGTGTAGTGATGTGGTATGAGATGTGTTTATTATGTTATCATGTGGTATTATGTGGTATGATGTGTTTTGCAGTATGAAGTGTGACATATCTGTCCATATGTCTTATGTTATATGTGTACACTATTTGTGGCTGTTCTGTGCGTCTATTATGTGAAGCGCCTTGTGCTCCCTCCTTGTGAGGGAGGAAGGCGCTCAACAAATGTCCAATATTATTATATCTGTATACATTTATGCCTGTGGGTATGTCTGTATACATTTATGACTGTGGTTATATCTGTATACATTTATGACTGTGGTTATATCTGTATACATTTATGACTGTGGTTATATCTGTATACATTTATGACTGTGGTTATATCTGTATACATTTATGACTGTGGGTATATCTGTATACATTTTTGACAGTGGGTATATCTATACATTTATGACTGTGGTTATATCTGTATACATTTATGACTGTGGTTATATCTATATACATTTATGACAGTGGGTATATCTATACATTTATGACTGTGGTTATATCTGTATACATTTATGACTGTGGTTATATCTATATACATTTATGACAGTGGGTATATCTATACATTTATGACTGTGGTTATATCTGTATACATTTATGACTGTGGTTATATCTGTATACATTTATGACTGTGGTTATATCTGTATACATTTATGACTGTGGTTATATCTGTATACATTTTTGACTGTGGGTATATCTATATACATTTATGACAGTGGGTATATCTATACATTTATGACTGTGGTTATATCTGTATACATTTATGACTGTGGGTATATCTATATACATTTATGACAGTGGGTATATCTATACATTTATGACTGTGGTTATATCTGTATACATTTATGACTGTGGTTATATCTGTATACATTTATGACTGTGGTTATATCTGTATACATTTATGACTGTGGGTATATCTATACATTTATGACAGTGGGTATATCTGTATACATTTATGACTGTGGTTATATCTGTATACATTTATGACTGTGGTTATTCTATACATTTATGACTGTGGTTATATCTGTATACATTTATGACTGTGGTTATATCTATACATTTATGACTGTGGTTATATCTGTATACATTTATGACTGTGGGTATATCTATACATTTATGACTGTGGGTATGTCTGTATACATTTATGACTGTGGGTATATCTGTATACATTTATGACGTGGGTATGTCTGTATACATTTATGACTGTGGGTATATCTGTATACATTTATGACTGTGGGTATATCTGTATACATTTATGACTGTGGGTATATCTGTATACATTTATGACTGTGGGTATATCTGTATACATTTATGACAGTGGGTATGTTTGTATACATTTATGACTGTGGGTATATCTGTATACATTTATGACTGTGGGTATATCTGTATACATTTATGACTGTGGGTATATCTGTATACATTTATGACTGTGGTTATATCTGTATACATTTATGACTGTGGGTATATCTGTATACATTTATGACTGTGGGTATATCTGTATACATTTATGACTGTGGTTATATCTGTATACATTTATGACTGTGGGTATGTCTGTATACATTTATGACTGTGGTTATATCTGTATACATTTATGACTGTGGGTATATCTGTATACATTTATGACTGTGGGTATATCTGTATACATTTATGACTGTGGTTATATCTGTATACATTTATGACTGTGGGTATATCTGTATACATTTATGACTGTGGGTATATCTGTATACATTTATGACTGTGGGTATATCTGTATACATTTATGACTGTGGGTATATCTGTATACATTTATGACTGTGGTATGTCTGTATACATTTATGACTGTGGGTATATCTGTATACATTTATGACTGTGGGTATGTCTGTATACATTTATGACTGTGGGTATATCTGTATACATTTATGACTGTGGGTATATCTGTATACATTTATGACTGTGGGTATGTCTGTATACATTTATGACTGTGGGTATGTCTGTATACATTTATGACTGTGGATATATCTGTATACATTTATGACTGTGGGTATGTCTGTATACATTTATGACTGTGGATATATCTGTATACATTTATGACTGTGGGTATGTCTGTATACATTTATGACTGTGGATATATCTGTATACATTTATGACTGTGGATATATCTGTATACATTTATGACTGTGGATATATCTGTATACATTTATGACTGTGGGTATGTCTGTATACATTTATGACTGTGGGTATGTCTGTATACATTTAGACTGTGGGTATGTCTGTATACATTTATGACTGTGGTATGTCTGTATACATTTATGACTGTGGGTATGTCTGTATACATTTATGACTGTGGGTATGTCTGTATACATTTATGACTGTGGGTATGTCTGTATACATTTATGACTGTGGGTATATCTGTATACATTTATGACTGTGGGTATGTCTGTATACATTTATGACTGTGGGTATGTCTGTATACATTTATGACTGTGGGTATATCTGTATACATTTATGACTGTGGGTATGTCTGTATACATTTATGACTGTCTGTATACATTTATACATTTTTGACTGTATACATTTATGACTGTGGGTATATCTGTATACATTTATGACTGTATACATTTATACATTTTTGACTGTGAACGTATCTGAATACATTTATGACTGTCTGTATACATTTATACATTTTTGACTGTGAACGTATCTGAATACATTTATGACTGTGGATATATCTGTATACATTTATGACTGTATACATTTATACATTTATGACAGTGTATACATTTTTGCCTGTGGGTATATCTGTATACATTTATGACTGTATACATTTATACATTTTTGACTGTATACATTTATGCCTGTGGGTATATCTGTATACATTTATGACTGTGGATATATCTGTATACATTTATGACTGTGGGTATATCTGTATACATTTATGACTGTGGGTATGTCTGTATACCTTTATGGATATATATATATATGGATATATATTATGGATATATATATATATATGACTGTGGATATATCTATACATTTATGACTGTGGATATATCTGTGGATATATGTATCACTGTAGATCTATCTGATTACATTTCTTGCTGTAGATCTGCCTGTATGCATGTAAGTTTGTATTGAGTTGTGCACATGTGTCAGTGTGTGTTATCTGATAAGTGTATATTTGTGATAGGTAAATGCATCTATACGTATGTCTGTGTCTTGTACAAATGTGTAATGTGCAGTGAGTCCGACTGGGTTTGGGAAATAGTGTTATTATACAAGAATGATTTATTTTAACCAGTCACCATGATGTAGTGGTTTATGCAACGGACTGCCAACTGGAAGGTTGTGGGTTCGAATCTCCATCACTCCCTTCAAAACTACATCATTGTGGGATTTAATTTTTTGGCTCTAACCGGCTCCTACCCAGAGTTGGGCATGCTATGGGCTCATTGGGAAGACTGGGAAGACTTCACGGATGCGTCATTGAGGGTGCTGCTCACATCTTCTGACCAGCACCGCAAGTGTCTTTATTTCTCGGAGTTGGTTGACGCCAGGATCTATTATGATAGTAAGCATAGAGTACAGCCCTGTCATGCAGTCTCACTCCTAGATGGAACTCCATAGCATCATGATTATCATCCTCATTGACATCATCATTGTCACATTGTTTTAAAAAAAAAGAAAAAATTGTGCCAACTTCTGTGGCCATTAAGATGACGTAGAAAATGCCCCCCCCCCCCCCCCAAAAAAAGAGCACAAAGTTAACCTCCCTGAGTGCGATGATCCTTAAAAAAGAGAAAAGAATGATTTATTATTATTATTGTTGTTATTATTATTATTATTATTACTTTCATTAATGTTATTAATATTATTATTATTATCATTATTATTACTATTTATGTGTTATGTGTTTGTTTTGGTGTGTGCAGGATGAGCTGTGTGATCTGAAGGATGTGGACAACAACCTGGCAGTGTTCTGCATGGCAACATACGGGGAAGGAGACCCCACTGACAACGCTCAGGAATTTTATGAATGGTTGCAAGGGGATGGCCATGAGCTTGAAGGGGTCAACTATGCGGTGAGTAGGTCATAGGTCACTGTACAACAGCAGTAGGGGAAATTTATGTGTAGATCCTTGGTTAAGGTTCAGATTCACATTGCTTATAGCTCAGCTGACTACTAAGGCCATCATATTAGGGCTAATGCCACGTTAAAAAACGACACCCGGATTAACTCATGGAATCTTGATGGCAGACTAGTGCCGTCCATTTGTACCATGGTTTGAATCGTGACGGCAGGCAAGCGCCATCGGAAAATGCCTTTTTTTTTAATTTATAACATGAGCTGCATTCAAGGGAGAAAACTCCTGAAAGTCAAAGTATAATCATCTATGCATCGATTGCTTCCCTTAGACCGTATCTCATCATCAAACAGCCTTTGTTGTATCTAAGTTTCTGGAGTCAGTAAGCGACGCTGTATTCACCTACTTTTTCACAATGGCGGCAAGGCGACTTCGGAACTGGCGTATGTTTTCTGTGCAAGAGGCGATTGATATCATCGAAGCTGAAGGATCTGATGATGAATTAGATCTTGTTGGTGAATTATCTGTCGAAGATAGGGATGATTTGTTGGATTCAGATGACGAGTTTGTCCCTTGTTTGGCTCTAAGTGACATTGCTATGTCACGTAATGTGGTGGATCATGTGGTTCAAAACTTTTGTTCGGAATGCAGTTTGGATACCTTAATTGGAGTAATTTTACATTCAAGTGGGAAATCAGCACTCAAACTGTGAGTAGAATGTAATGTAGCAAGCTTCTGCCTTTCTTTTGCACTTTACTGTTTGTTTCTATCTTGTTTGTTTATTTTTTAATATATTTTTTAAAAATGGCCGAAAACACGCGATTTCAGGGGTAGACAAGCACTATTTGACTGCGACTCCATTGAGTTAAAATAAAAGGACAGCAGTCAAAAACCATGCTTGTTCCTTGAACTTTCAGTTTCAGTTTCTCAAGATGACGTCTCTGCCCTCTTAATGAATTCCATATGCACTAACATCACAGGTGCCATGTGTATGATGATCATGGCACAAGCCTCAAGCCTGCACATAAACCCATGAGCTGGCCAGGTCCTGAGGCCCTACCTAGACTATGTTTTACCTGGTCTATATTTTATACTGGTATTTTATCAGTCTACCACTGTAATAATCTTGGTTACATGTAAATGACATGTGTATCTGTGTATCTTACCTTCAAAAAAAGAACGTATGTATAAAGTAAATGAGCTTGTGACAAAAGGTGATCGTCCAGACCCCTTGTATATTTATCGCACAAATAAAGAATTAAAAAATTACCAATGCTTCTTTATTTATTGCTTGATGCTTTATAATACCTTGAAGAGATACATAATATAACATGGTGAGTCTGGGTGTCTGCCTTTCATTTGAAAATGCCCAAGTTGTACGCTTTTCTTAGATAAATTTTCCCGTTCAAGATGGCGGACGAGTGATGCGTTTGGTGTCGAAGCCTGGATACATATCTAAATTGCATACCATCACAACAGTATGAATAAAAGATGCAGAAAAATCAACGGCGAACATGTTAATATCACAAACTGTTTCTATTTCTGATTGTTTTCGATGCAGTCAAGCGGTAAAAATCCGTTTGACAGTCGTAACGCTGAATGTCAAATCGTGTCGGTCAGCAAATCTCTCGATCGTTCACATCAAGTTCGGTTCGGTTTCGTGTTCATATAACTCGGCATGTCAGGCAACACTAACCGAATGGAGAAAGGTGTTTTCCGAACCAAATTGGATTCAATGGCTGCAAACGAGCGCAAAATCCATACGGTAGTAAGCAGTATGTCAGAAAATAACGACCGTATTTTTTCTCGCAATTCTACTAACAACGAACTTACAGATCCCATGCCGTGCTTTAAATAGCACTCAAGGCAAACGGTTTCAAATCGAGGCTGGAGCTTTCGTCAGGAATGGCGCGTCGAAGCAGAGAAGGTGAGGAAATGTTGTTTGTCCACAATCATTACGACCGTCAGAAATCGTAACAACTGTCAAATGCATAACGACCGTCAGAAGAAAATGATAGAAACATTGGTTTCAGCTGTTCTGTCAAATGTGTTTCTGTAAATGATTAAAATTCTTTAACATGCAAGTGAACCAAAAGTAGAGTGGCGGCAATTCAACGGGATTTTCCGCAACTTTTGGGCGATGTTTTGTGCATGACACATGATTAGGACATCGTTTTAGCGATGTCCGAAATAACGACCGAAGGATATTAAGTTAATCAATGTATCAATTATACGTGAAACTGGGGCAGAAAACGGCTTGGAATTTCTATTTTGCTTCTTCTTTAAATACATGACAGAACTAAAGTTCAGATCATAGGATTAGTGGGAAATCTGGCGATTATTTGACAGTTGTTACTCTCATAGTTGAAGACATTATCATTCAGTATGCCTGTCGTAACGACCATCAGTATCTCTTGTGATTAATAAATGATAAGTTTATTTTCATTATGATACATATTTACTTTGAAAATTTGAAAGTGCACATTTTCGGCTATTTCCATAATTCTTTTTGATAAAATGTGAAGGAGTAGAGACCAGCAACCAGATTCCACCAGCCCCCTTCCTCCCAGTCCCTCCATTTATTCTTTCTTCACTGTTCACCTCTTTCAAATGCAGCTTGTAAAATGGAGGAATGGCAAGGGGTGTATGTATTTGTTTTATGTGTTTGTTTTGTCTAAGAGCTTTTAAGTCGGTGTTCAGTCTCACACAGTCATACTCGTAGCACATACAAGGAAAAAAGAAACACATGTTTCATCAGAAATGATTTTAATACTTGCTTAAAATGTATGCTCACTTTTTGATTTTGTATTTGTTTACTGTTTTTTTACGTTTATTTGTCTGTTGTCAGGTGAGGCAACTGGTATCCCTACAACTTTCTCTGGGACACAGTCTGGGAATCCTGTACTTGGTGTTTCCACTCCAACTACACTGACAGCAACACCAAAGAAAAAACATGTTGTCAATTCACCGTCACCACAACGACTGAAAGCAGCTTACAAAGCACGGCTTCATGACCTAAAGAAGTCCAGAACCAGAGATGCAGCATTATTGAAAAAACTGTTGCATGATCTTGTCGACACATCAGTTACACCAGACAATGCTGATTTGTATAAAAGAAAGAAGAGTTCCCCAGCATCAAAGACAGCTTTGAACTTTCTGAATGATGTTGCAGTGGACATCCCAGGAAAAAGGTCTGTATCTAAAAAAACTGGGCAACAAAAGAAAATCTTGCCCAAGAGACTGAGGAGACTGCACAGGGACTTTTGCCAAAAATTCCCTGACAAAAAGGTCTCTGGCTGAGAACTTTTTATCGTCTCTTGCCAAACAGCATATTGACATCACGAAAACAAGTTTTCCGTCAGTGTTTGTGTGAGATCTGTGCAAACACTGACTTACAACTTGATGCAGTAAACAAGATCATTACTGCACCGATTGATCGCAGAGATGAACTGTCTGAAATGAGTCTCTGTCCTCAACCCACACTGTCATGCCTACAGCGCAAATGTAAACAATGTGGTGTCGAGAAAATCAGGTGTCATATTGACACCCATCTTGTTGACCATCAAGACCAGGCCAGTCCAGTAAAATGGAAGTCATGGCAAATGGTACAGACAGAGAGAGGGAAACGAAGGGAGCTGATACAAAGAGAAGGAACAATGAAAACTCTCATTAATGAGTTGCTGAAAGAACTCCATTCCTTTTCTCAGCATCTGTTCACCTTCCGCTGGCAGCACCATCAGTTGAAAACCATCCAGACCTCTCTGCCTCCGAAATGGGCCATTGTCATCATGGATTTCGCAGAAAACTTTCTGTGTTGATACCAAGATGAGGTGCAAAGTGCCCACTGGGGGTACAATCAGGTCACTGTTCATCCATGTGTACTCTATTACCAGTGCCCAAACTGTGTGGATCTCGTCACTGATTATTTAATTTTTCTCTCTGATGATCTCAACCATGATGCCCACATGGTGCAGGTCATACAAAAGCAGACCAAACAGCATCTTGCTGCCACCATGGGGTAGCTGGATAAAATGGTCATATTTTCTGATGGTTGTGCTGCACAATACAAGTCAAAACTTCCTTTCCACTATCTTGCCAACAGTGCTGCTGCTGATGTTGCTGTGGAGAGATGCTATTTTGGAAGTCGTCATGGCAAGAGCCCCTGCGACGCTTGTGGGGGTGTCATAAAAAGACTGGTTGAAGATGACATCCTTTCAGGATCTGTAATCCAGAATGCAGCATCTATGTACCAGAACTGTTGTGAGCATTTTGACAAGACTATGTTGCTCAGGTGCTGGAAGTGGACAGGGAGGAAGAGATGGTCAAACTCAGTTTCATGGAGTCTCAAAAGGGATTCTATGTCTGGCCCTTGCAAGAGGATCTTTCCTGGGAACGTGTCCGTGTTTTGAAGGAAAAGGTGGAGATGGAGATGAATGCTCTGATGAGCAATCAGAGGATGCAGTTTTTTTAAATTAAAAAGTAGACCAAAATCTGACCTTGATGTCTAATAGGGACATAAAATGAGCTTTTGTTTTGGCATGTGGCTGTATTTTGCTCACTCCTGAAATTGACATTGTGCACGGTTTCCAGTGATGTGACTGTTGGTTTACCAATGAATATTGACATAAATATTATGAGATGTTCAGTATGCAAATTTAAGTGCTCCATGAATAATACTTTTTGGAAAGTCTGTTATGATGATGTTTTTCCATTGACACTGTGTCATTGTCAGCAGCTAATCACAGTCAATGCTGATGTTGTTTGGGAAAGTAAAAATCAAATGTTTACAAGAATCTTTTTGATTCTACTTTTGTACCATAACAGTATTATGGCTCCATTTTCCTTGTTTCTGATGTGTTGCAACTAGTCATCATTTTTTGCCATAAAGATGAACCTTGTCTCAGACTGCTTGATATCATAATTTGTGGCATGACAATTTGACTTAATGTTTGCTCCTTTATTTGTCTTTGTACATTCAGTTAAATAGACAGAAAGAACAGCTAACAAACCAACCAAACAAAACAATTTTGCCACATGTTTTCTTGTGAAATTACATTTGTTAACCAGTAACCTGTTTTAAAGCATTTTGAAAACATATTTGTCATCAAGTGTCAAAACGACATTTACTGTTGCAACTTTCTTTGGTTTCTTGTAATTTGTAATTATGTTCTTTAACCACAAAATATATTTTCATATGATTTGTAAGCGCTCTGAGCTTATCAGAGAGAGCAGGTGCCCTAAATGTACATGTTATTATTATTGTTGTTACTGTCAAACTGTTTCTATTCATTTTGATCATAAATAATCTAATTCCTGTCAGCACATGAACAGTTTGTTGAGTATGTCCAACAGTGAGGCCATAACAACTGTCAGATGGATTCTGTTTAAGGTGTCTACATGATCATTGTGACTTATTTAGCTTGTTTTATAGGCCTTTATGTGTAAAAATATAACAATAACAATATAACTGTACTCAAGGAAATGTATGCCCATTTTTTTTTTAATGACTGTTGTT
>JAPXFY010007869.1:0-10000 GCA_030674185.1 Monoplex corrugatus
TCATTTCTTCCTGTCTTTTCTGCCTTCTGGCCTTTCAACCTGTATGTTTCGTAAATCTCACATACTTTCTCTTAGGATTGATAATTGGGTATATGCATTAAGTGCATTTTTGGATCGAGAGAAATGAGATATGTTGAAGCAATTTAAGATAATTCAAACCTGTTTTACATTTATTTTCCAGTCCTTACGTGTGTTTAAAATTTGTATCAGGTATCTTTTTTAAATCCCCTGTTTGATAAATTTTGGACGGAGTGGTAAAACGCTAGGGGCATGTCCTTAGATTATGTGCGTGAATGCATTAAATATGTGTGCTTAATGTTCTTTTCCTTTCTTTTTTTCCCTGTTGAAGTATTGTGTGTGAAATTAAAATGGTTATAGTCCTGAATGGCTCTACCAGTCGGCTGGCTTTAAACGCACAAACAATGATGCTCGCAAGCGAATAAAAGCGTACAGCTGGTGGCGGTTGAAGCAGTTAACAACAGGTGTGTACACACATGTTGACCTGGGAGATGGGAAAAAATCTCCACCATTTACTCACCAGTGGAAGTACCCAGGCAGGATCGAACCCCAACCTTGCGATTACACGCTGACATCTTAACCACTTGACTTCCACGCCCGTCTGCTGGTATCTTATGATTAATTTGAGGCATACATCAACATCGTTTTACAGGTCGCAAAGAGAGTAGCGGTGAACGCTACCGCTAAAACGTATCGTGTTTCGGTTATACGCTATCGCTGTTATGAATTTTACTTCTTTCCATTATACCCTATCGTTAACATGTGTTACTTTGGGTTACATACAACGTTAACATGTGTTACTTTGGGTTACATACTATCGTTAACATGTGTTTACTTGGGTTACATACAAACGTTAACATGTGTTACTTTGGGTTACATACTATTTTAACATGTGTTACTTGGGTTACATACTAAACGTTAACATGGTTAAATTTGGGTTACATACTATCGTTTTAAAATGTGTTAAATTTGGGTTATATACATCGTTAACATGTGTTACTTTGGGGTTTCATACTATCGTTAACATGTGTTAAATTTGGGTTACATACTAAACGTTAACATGTGTTTACTTTGGGTTACATACTATCGTTAACATGTTACTTTGGGTTAAAATACTATCGTTTTAAAATGTTACTTTGGGTTACATACTATCGTAACATGTGTTACTTTGGGTTACATACTATCGTTAACATTGTTACTTTGGGTTACATACTATCGCTGATATATATTGCTGTTTATTTGGGTTACATACTATCGTTGATATATATTGCTGTTCCTTTTTGGGTTACATACTATCGTTGATATATATTGCTGTTCTTTGGGTTACATACATCGCTGATATATATTGCTGTTCCTTTGGGTTATATACTATCGCTTATATATATTCCTGTTTCTTTGGTTATAGACTATCGCTGATATATATTGCTGTTTTTTGGGTTATAGACTATCGCTGATATGTATTGCTGTTTTTTTTTCCCGGGAATACATTGTCCGCTAATATGTAATCTATTCTCTCCGGTTCTACGCCAACGCTAATGTGTAATCTGCTTCTTTCAGTATCTCTGGCGCCATGCTTTCCATTGGCTCTTCGTGGAAGACATTTGTTTCACTTCAACTACCAACTGCGTCTTTTGATGTTGAAAAGTTTCAGTTTCCTGATAAAAAAAAAAGAAAGTAATCTAGTGTAAGATCTGCGCGTGATGTTTCGTTTTCATCTTTGCATACTAGAATGTTCGTTGACTTTTTTCCCTCTTTTTCTCTCTCTCATCTCTCCCTCCCGTCCCCCCCTTCTCTCCCCTCTTCCCTCTCTCTCTTTTTTCCCCTCTCTCTCCTCTTTCCCCCCTCCTCCCATGCCACACACACACACACCAACTCCCCTCACTCACACACCACCAAAAGGAAACAGATGCACACACAGACTAAACACACCACCCCCCGCATACACACTGGATAGATAGAAAATAATTTTGTCGGGTGTGTACTGTACGTGTGTATGTGGGTTGAGTGTGTGGGGTTGGTGTGTGGGTGTGGGGTGTGTGTGTGTGTGTGTATGAGACAGAGAGAAGAAAAAGAGAGAGAACAAATTTTGAAATACAAACATGCAAACGGCGCGCAAAAAAACACACCACACACGATCGCCAGAGAGAGAGAGAGAGAGAAGAGAGAAGAGAGAGAGGAAGAGAGAGAAAAAACGGACTAAAATTGTCATTTTGTGTGGTGGGTGTGTGTGTGTGTGTGTTGTGTGTGTGTGTCCTGTATAGTTTTGTTTTCGTCCCTAAAATTCTCTGTCTGTCTGTCCTCTTCTGTCGTCTGTCTGTCTGTTTGTCTGTCGGGACCACACCCCAACGCTCACATTTTTCACTTTTTACACATTAAAGAAAGGAAGACTGGCATGAACAACAGAGGGAGACCACAGACCAAAAAAGACACTATGTACATAAAAACAGAAAATGGGCTAAACAACAGACGGGTGTAAAAAATCTTCGTTGCTGTCCGACTTGCCAAAGCTGTGGACAGAAGTAAATAACAAAAAGCAACAGGTATGTCACCATAATACTTTATGGGTTATATCGGCTATCGTGTGTGTCGACGTTTTCATAAGAGTGTGTGTATTGTATGTGTTGCTGCTTTTCGTGTGCGTGTGTGTATGTGTGGTGTTGTAGCGGTGTGTGAAAAAAACGTGTTGTGTGGGCATGCTTTGCCGCGCGTGTAGTGTGGGCGGGGCGTGCGCACCGTGGGGGGTTTTGTACTGCACGCCACGCGGTATGAATGCTTTCCGGGCCCATGGTTTATCTATTAATTTATGAATATGGTGTGGTATCTATGTGGGGTTATCTATTAGGAATCTACGTGGGGAAATCTATGGGGGTAATCATGTATGGTAACTATTTGGGGGGGGTAATCAGGGGTTGGTAATCTTTTAAAGGTAATCTATGGGTGGTAATCTATGTGGGGAATCATATATGGAAAACTATGTGTGGTAATCTATGTTGGTAATCTATTATGTAATCTATGTTGGTAATCATGTGGGGTTTAAATCTATGTTTTGTAATCTATGTGGGGTTAACTAGTATGGAAAATCTATGGGGGAAAACTAGGTGGTAATCTATGGGGGTAATCATGTGTGGTAATCTATATTTGTAATCAAGTGTTTAATCTATGTGGGTTAATCTATGTAGGTAACATGTATGGAAATCTATGTGTGGTAATCTAGTGTGGAATCTATTAGGTAATCTATGGTGGTAATCTAGTGTGGTTAATCTAGGGGGAATCTATGTGTGGTGATCTATGTGTGGTAATCATGTGGGGTAATCTATGTAGGAAAAATTATTAGGAAATCTTTTGGTAATCTAGTATGGAAATCTAGGGGGTAACATGTAGGTAATCTATTGGTGGTAATCTTGTGGGGTAAAACTAGTATGGTAACTTGTTGGTAATCTTTTGAACTATGTGTGGCAATAAAATTGGGGTAATCTATGAGGAAAATATTAGGGAAAATCTATCGTGTCAGTATGGAATCTAGTATGGTAATCATGTATGGAATCTATGGGGTAATCAAAGGGGTAATCTATTAGGGAAACTATGTAGGAAAAATCAAATTGGTAATCTATTTTGGAATCTATGTGGGTAATCTATTGTTAACATGTAGGGGTTTAATCTAGTGGTAATCATGGGTAACTATGTATTAATCTATGGTAAAAAAAGGGAAAAACTATGTTGAGCAGCGGGGGGAAAACGGAAGACCCCAAAATCGTAAAAACATTTTACCCCAAAACGAGAACCCCAGAAAGGGGAAAAATCCAAGGGCCTTTAAAAAATTTTCCAAAAAAACCCCAGCATCAAAGAAATAATTGGCCAAAAAGCAAACCAACAACAGGGACTGGGGGGCAAAAAAAATCAGTGGTGGTTTCCCAAAACCAAAGGGGGAAGGGAAAAAAAAAGACCTTTATCATACCCGGGGTTAAAGGGAAGAAGAAATGTCAAAAGAGTGCAGAAGGCCCGCCCCCCGGGTCAACAGGGGCCCAAAGGACAACAGGGACAGTGCCCTCCAAAAAAGTTTTACGGGAACGAAAGTGGAAAAAGGCTCCCTAAGGATATACCCCCGTTTTTTTGTTTGTTTTTGTTTTTTTTTTTTTGTTTTTGAGTTTTATCCCCAAAACCGTGGAGACAAACATTAAAAAAAAAAGAAAAACTATCACTTTCTCACTTTTTAGACCCAAAGGTGTCTGTGGGAAGGAGATTTTTGTTCCAATTCTATCTTGATTTTATTTTACGAAACACTTTTTTCTTTCTTGTTTTTTCTGCTCCCGTTCTGTTATTCTTGTCGTTCTTTTATTTCTTTCTTCCTTTCTTTCCCTTTTTTTCTTTCCTTTTATTTTTTTTTTTCTTCCTTTTTTTCTTTTTCTTTCTTTTATTTTTTTCTTTTTCTTTCTTTCTTTCTCTTCCCTTTTTTTTTCTTTCTTTTCCTTTTTTTTTCTTCTTTTTCTTTCTTTTTTTTTTTTTTCCCTTCTTTTTTCCTTTCCTTTTCTTTTTTCTTTTTTCTTCTTTTCTTTTCTCTTTCTTTTTTTTCCCTTTTCCTTTTTCCCTTTTTTTTTTTCTCCTCTCTTTCTTTCTCCCCCTCTTTTCTTTTTTTTCCCCCTTTTTCCCCCTTTTCTCCAAAAAAACCCCCCCCTTTTCGCCCCTTCTTTTCTCCCCCTTTTCCCCAAAATCCTTTCCCTTTGTTGCCCCCCCCCCCAAAAAAAACCCCTCCCCCCCTCCTCCCCCCTCCCCCCCCCCCCCCACCCGGTCTTCACCTCCTCTCTTTTCCCCTTTACTCCGTTCCCCTTGTTCTTTTCCCCCCTTTTTTTTCTTCCTTTTTCCTCTTCTTCTTTCTTTTCCTCTCCCCCTCCTTCTCCTTTTTCCCTTTCCCTCTTTCCCCTCCCTTTTTTCCTTTTCTCTCTCTTTCTCTTTCTCTTCTCTTTTTCTTCTTTTCCCTTGTCTCTTTCTTTTTTCCCCTTCCTTTCCTCTTCCTTTTCTGTTCTTTTCTCTTTCTCTTTTTCTTTCGCCTTTCTTCTTTTCTCTTCTGTCTCCTTTTTTTTTTCTTTTTTCCTTCCTTTTTTTCCCCTTCTTTCTTTCTTCTCTTTCCTTTCTTTTGTCTTTTTTTTCTTTTGTTTTTCTTTTTTCTCTTCTTTTTCTTCTCTTTTTTTCCTTTCTTCCCTTTTTCTCTCTTTCTTTTCTCTCTTTTCTGTCCTTTTTTGCTTTTTTCGTCTCTTTCTTTCTTTTCTTCTTTTCTCTTTTTGTCTTTTCTTCTTTTTTTCTCTTTTTTTTCTTTCTCTTTTGTTTTTTTTTTTCACTTTCTTCTTTTTTCCCTTTCCTTTCTTTTTCTTCTGTTTTATTTTCCCTTTTCTTTCTTTTTTGATCTCTTTCTTTTCTCTTTCTTCTTCTTCCCGTCTTTTTGTTCTTTTTGCCCTGGCCCCTTTTCTCTTTTGGGTCCCCCCCCTTTCTCTTTCTGCTCATCTTTCCTTTGTTCCCCCCCTCTCCCCCCCTTTCACCCCCCTTTTAAACTTTTCTCCTCTTAAGTCTTCCATTTTCCTTTTTCTTTCTCTTTCTTTTTACTCCCCGTTTCTTCTCTCTCTTTTCTTCCTCTTTCCCCCGTCTCCTCTTCTTCTCTCGTCCTGCTTCTCTTCTCGTCCCCTATTTACGTCTTCTCTTCTTTCCCTTTTCTCTCTCTCATTCTCTTCTATCTTTTCCCCCTCCTTTCCCCCTCTCTGTCCCCTTCTGTCCCTTTTCCTCTTCCCGTCTTTCTCTTTTCCGTCTTCTGTCCTTTTTGTCCTTTTCCCTCTCTGTCCTCCTTCTGTCCTCTCCTCTTCTCTTTTTTTCCCTTCTTCCCCCCCCCCTCCTCTGTCCTACTTTTTCTGTCTTTTTCTCTCCTTTTCTCTTTTTGCTCTCTGTCTTCCTTCCTCTTCTTCTCTGCTCTTTTTGCTTTCTGTCTGTTCTCTGTCTTTTTCTCTTCTGTCCTTGTCTTCTCTCTGTCTTCCCTCGTCTGTCTCTACCCCTTTCCATCTCTCTCTTCCTTCTGTCTCTCTCCTCTTCGCTTTCCCCCTTTTCTTTTCCCACCCCCCTTCTTGTCCCTTCTGTCTTTTGTCCTTTTTCCTCTGTTCTTTGCTTTCTGTTTTTTTCTCTCTTTTGTCTTTTCGTCTGTGTGTGTCTTCTCTTGTTCACTTTTAACCCCTCTCTCCCTTTCCTTTCCCCCCTTTTTCTCTGTCCCCCTCCTCTTTGTTTCTCCTCTGTCCTCTCTCTTCTTCTTCTCTTCGTTTTCTCTTGTCTGTCTCTCTGTCCTTCTCTGTCCATTCACTCTCTGTCTCTCCTTCTGTCTCCCTTCTTTCTCCTCTCCTCTTTCCCTCTTCCCCCCCCTTTTCTTTCTTTCTGTTTGTCTCTTCTCCTGTCTGTCTCTCGGTCTTCTCTCTTCCATTTCACTCTCGTCTCTCCTTTTCCTCTCCTCTTTTCTCTCTCTTTTCCCCTCCTTTTTCCTTTTTCCCCCTTCCTCCCCCTTCCCTTTTGTCCCGTCTTCTGTCCACGAAAAGTTTTCTTTTTCCCTGCCCTGAACAAGGTAGACTCGAAAATGACCCACAGGGTCTTTAGCGGGCATACTTAAATTCGCTGTAAAAAGCACACTACGGGGTCTGCACGCAGTTGACCCGAAAAACGGGGGGCAACCCCCTCCGCCTTTATCCACCAGACAGGGGGTACCCAGGCAGGATCGAACCCCAGACCTTCTGATTGGGAAATTTAACTTTTTTTTAAACCCATTTGACACCGCAGCCCACGGGCTGGGATTGAAAACCAAGACACACGGAGCTGCCCCACTGTTCCATTAAAACCTTGACTCCAGACCTAGTCCAAAACATCCTGCATTGCCCACCCAAAAAACCCCAAAATAAAAAAAAAACATAACCCTTTGACTCCCTCAACCCTTTCCACCAGCGCCAGCAGGAAGTTTGGTGGAAAGGGGTGGGAGTCAAAGGGTTAATTTTTTTTGCAGCTGGGGATAGGGTGTGGGTGTGAGGGTTAATTTTTTCTTTGCTGTTATTGATGACGATGCAGGATCTGAAAGGTGAGGAAGTCAAAAGGGGTTAATTTTTTCAGCTGGTAAAATAGGAGAGGGAGTCAAAGATTTTAAGTTTTTTTGCAGCGGTAAAGGGGGTGGGGGGGAAAAAAAGGGGTTAATTTTTTGCAGCGGGGTGGATGGGTGTGAGTGTCAAAGGGTTAAAGGAAAACCACGGGAAAAGCGGGTTTGGAAAGGGGGGGGGGGAGTCAAAGGGCTAATTTTTTTGCAGCTGGGGGAAGGGGGTGGGTCAAATTTTTAAAAATTTTTTTTGCAGCGGGGTAATTGGGTGGGGTGAAAAAAGGGTAAGTTTTTTTGCAGCGGTGGATAGGGTTTTGGGGTGAAAAAAGGGTTAAGTTTTTGCAGCGGGGATAGGGTGTGGGGTCAAGGGTTTAAATTTTTTTGCAGCTGGGGGATGGGTGGGGTGTCAAAAGGGTTAAGAGCAGCAACAACGCCTACGTACTGTGTGAAAAAAAAGAAACCCCTTTTTTCGTCGTAGAGACAAAACCCCACAGCAAAACCCAAAACCCTCACTTCCCCCCCCATCCCCAACCCCCATGCCGTCAGCCAGGGGTTTTCGTGCGGGAGGGGGGCGGGGGGGGGAAAGGGGGAAGGGGTCACAAGAGGCCGAGAATGTTTGCAAAAGTCAATTTCCCTAAAACCGAAAAAAAGGGGTGTGTGGGGTTGGGGTTGTGTTGTGTTTTTTGTGTTTGTGTGTGTGTGTTTGTGTTTTTTTTTTTTTGTGTGTGTGTTTTTGGTGTGTGTGTGGGTTTTTTGTTTGGGTTTTGTTTTTTGTGTTTGTGTAGTCTGGGTTTTTGATTTTGTGTTGGTTTTGGTTTTGGGGTTTTTTTTTTGTGATGATGTGTGTGTGTTGTGTTAGGGCTGTGTGTGTCGTGTGTGATTGTGTGTGGTAAAAAGTGGGATTTGTGGGTGGGGTTGTGCTGTGTGTGTGCCGTGTGTGAATGTGTGGTTTTTGTAATTTGTGTTGTGTGTAAAAGTTGTGGTGCTGTGTGGATATTTTTGTGGTGATAATGTGTTTGGTATGTAAGAAAAGTTGTGTGTTGGGGGATGGTGTGTGTTTGTGGGGTGTGTGTGTTTTTGTCGGTGTGTGGAATGTTGTTGTGGGTTATATATGTGTGTGTGTCGTTGTGTTTTGATATAGTTTTGTGGTGTCTGTGGTTGTGAATATGTGTGTGTGTCTGTGTTTGTGTAGTGTGTGTGTATATAGTTTGTGTCTGTGTGTGGTATATATGTGTGTGTGAATTGTTGGATATTGGGGGTGTTTTGTTTTGATTGTTGATGTTGGTGTGATATGTGTGTGTTTTATGAAATGTATGATGTTGTGTTGTATTAAAGTGTGTGTGTGTTTTGGGAGTTGTGTGGTTTTTGTGTGTGTTGTGTGTGTAGCCAAAACTAAGGAATTTTCTGACTGTACCCATCCCTACCACTATGGGCAACAAAACCCCACCACAGACTACGCCCAAAACTGACTTCATTCAACGTTCACTTGCTGACACGCCACACTGAAGACTGAGACACAAACACACCCCACACAAACACACAAAACAACACACACACCCAAAACCACGCACCACGCACACACACACACACACACAACACACACTACATACGTAACACACAATACAACACACACACACGAAACATAGACACACATACACACTATACACATACACACACCCAAACACACAAACATAGACATACACATTCACACATACAAACACACACACACACGCGCACAGACACAACATAAAACCCACCAAAAAACCCCACACCACACACCACCACCACCACCACCACACCCACACACACCACATCACACCACACACACACACTACACCACAAACCCCCAAAGACGCAGACCCCACACCACACACACACAACACACAACCCCACAACCCACACACACACAAACTACACACAAACCACACAAAACCACATCACACACAACTACTATAAATCACAAAAAAAACACACACACGAAAACACATAACACACCACACACATCACCACACACACACAACACACACACCCACAGACACACATACACACTACACAAACCCCCACATCACACACACACCATAACACAACACACAGACACACCACACACACACACACAACCCCAAACACACAACACACACACACAACACACACCCGCCCAACGCAAACTGAACTTTTAGCCTAAAAAATGATGAGGGGTCAAGCCCGGGTTTGGGGTTGCGAGGAGTGCAAAGTTGTGTTGTGTAGGTGTTGTGTGAAAGTGGTGTGTGTGGTGTGTGTGGTTTGTGTGTATGTTTTTTTTTGGGGTGTCTGTGTGTTGTGTTTTGTGTGGTATGTGTGTGTTGTGTCTGGTGTGTGGTGAAGTTTGGGGTATGTGTGTGTTTGTGTGGTGTGTGTATTTTGGTGTATTGTGTGGTGAGTCTGTGTGTGGTGTGTGTGTGTGTTGTGGTGTGTATGGTGTGCGTTTTGTGTGCGATGGTTTTGTGGTTTTAAGTTGTGTATGTGTAAAATTTTGTGTGTGTGTATGTTTTTTATTGTTGTGTGGGGTTGGGGTTTGTGGTGTGGTTTTTTGTGTTTTGTGTTGTTTTTTGTTTTGTGATGAGTGCTTTTTGGTGTTTGGAGTGCTTTTAAGTGTTTGTGGTGTGTGTTTGTGAGTGCTTTTGGTGTTTGTGGGGTGTGGGGGAGAGTTCTTGTAATTTGTAATGTTTGTGTGTGTGTGTGGTTTTTTGAGTGAGTGCTTGTAGGTTTGTGTGTTGTGGTTTGTGGTGTGAGTGCTTTGTAAGGTTTTGTTGTGTTTGTGTGTTTGAGGAGTGTTGGGAGTGTTTTGTGTGTGTGTGTTTGGGGAGTGTTTTTAATGTCTGGGGTGTTTTTGTTTGGGGG
>JAPXFY010000787.1:0-7500 GCA_030674185.1 Monoplex corrugatus
CCGTGATCGACAACACCATGTGGCAAGGCACTTGATGATAATGATAAGGGTGAGGGAGTCAAAAATTAAGTTTTTGCAGCTGGTGGATAGGGTGCAAGAGTCATATGGCTATACTCCACGATGTCAGACTGAAAGGCAATATTTACCTCCCCATATGCTAACAAGGCTTTGTATGGAACCAGAAAATAAACACTAAAAAAGAATAAGAACGTGTATTTAATACAACCAGACAAGACAGGCGCACATTTTCGGCCAATTGGTCTTTGTCAAGCGTAAGATCGCAAACAAACTATTACCAGATACAAAAATTAGGAGAAAAAGACTGAAACTTCCCTGCTGCTCCTAATTTTTGTATCTGGTGTTTTTGTTTGTGATCTTACGCTTGACAAAGGCCAGTTGGCCGAAAGTTTGCGCCTGTTTTGTCTGGTTGTAATTAATATGCGTTCTTTTTTTTTTTTTCGTGTTTTTTTTTCTGGTTCCTGTTTGCTTGAACGCAGGCAGTCACACTTGTTTTGGATGGCTTTGTATGACTGAAAGTTGAGATAGGGCCTCCTCACCCTACAGTAATTTGTAATAGAAAAAATAAGATACATCGCCCTACACCAGCCATATAGAGCTTATGACTGAAAGATAAAATACCTCACCATACACTAACAAGGCCTTGTATGAATGAAAGATGAGATATCGCGCCCTACATTAATAAGGCTTTGTATGAACTAAGAGATGACATATGGCCTACATCACCATACACTAATCAGGTTTAGTTAATATGATTACAAAATACCTCACCATACACTAATTAGGCTTTGTATGATTCGCAGATGGGACAGGGCCTACCTCATCATACACTAATAAGACTTTATATGATTGATCAGTGAGATAGATCATTTGCCCTGCCGCATGGCGTTGACAATCATAGCCCTCCATACGAATCTATCCCTTGTCGCTGCAAGTACATCTCCCACCCTCTCTGTCCTCTGCCTCCCTGCAAATCCGACCAATACAATATTTTCTCCCTGGGTCTACCTGGTATTCTCTTTCCCTCCAGCTTTCTTGTTGTGACCAAGTGCACTAATTTATCCTTCCTGAAAAAATGGCCTGTAAACGTTGCTTGTCTTTTCCTAATCTTCTTTATTAATGATGTTCTTGTGTCTGCCTTCTTCAAGTCTGTCTCATCTGTTTTCTTTGCTGTCCACTGAACTCTCAACATTCTTCTTAGAAACCACATTTCAGTTGCCTCAATTTTGTTCTGCCTTTGCGTGTTGACTGTCCACACTTCACAACCATACAACAGTACCGGTTCTATACAACACTCAAGAACTCTCTTCCTGATGTTAGCTGATAGGCATTTGTTGGTAAAAACGCTTTTCATCTTCTTGAATGCTGTTTTGGCTTGGCCGATTCTGCTGGCTATTTCTGATGTGCATCTGCCGGCTGGTGAGATGATTGTTACCAGATATTGATAACTTCTCAACCTGTCTCAAACTTGTGCCATTTGCTGTTATTTTGTATGAGGGGATTTCATGTTTTTTACTGATTACCATGACTTCAGCCCTCTTGCTATTTAGCGCCAGCCCTTTATTTTTGCTTTCTATTTCCATTATATTCACAAGGTTTTGTAGGTCTTTTTCATTTTCTGCAATTAGCATGGTGTCATCTGCGTAACGAATATTGTTTATCATTTTTCCTCCAATCTTTATCCCAGGGCATTCTTCTAGGTTTCTCATGATGGTTTTGCTATAAAATGAAATGACAGAACACAACCTTGCCTGCCCCTCTTTTGATATTTTGGAAAGAGCTTATATGGTTTTATATTCTCATTGCCTCTGTTGTTTCCACCAGAATATAGGCTACTATTATTTTTTAACATTTTTTCATTCATTTCATACATATGTATATATATATATACAAACATACTGACATACAAACGCAAACTCCATTATTTCAATCCAAGAAGACAGGCATAACAAGTATGTCACATACATTAGAGACAATCGTTCTGCAGATTTTCTCCTGATCACCCTCAGCAATATCAAACTGTACAATGACTAATACAAGCTGATAACTTACATTACAAAAATATGAAGCCTATCATATTTTCCAACCAGAGTATATCTTGATTCCCGTCTGATCTCACACCAAGATACACACGCATTTAAGTCTTTTAAAAAAAAAGCCAGTTCACTGAAAACTTTCCAAGCTTAAACCAGAAGAACAAGAAAATCATGTAAGCGCATCTCCAACAAGACAACACAAAACAAAACAAGCGCAAATTTTCGGCCAACTAGCCTTTGTCAAGCGCGAACGCACGGTCACAGACAAATCACAGACACCAAACAATGGATAATAAAAACGGGACTAAAAACTTCCCTGCCGCCTCGTCCAGTGGGTAAGCTTATAATTGATAACAGCAATGTATTTTTCAAGTTCATACCTGTTTTCAAAAACTGCTGAAACAGTGAAAAGACAGGTAAACTTTTGTTAAGTTTACATGTATATACAAAAACATTTAGCAAGTAACAAAATGTAATCAAAAATTTTGTCGGACCAGAAGTTTGTGTCATGTCCAAAAAGTATGATTGATTGGTTTAAGATCAATGACGATATATTTGCACATCTACTGTAGGCTGTCTGTTGTACATGTTTCCTGAACTGTTTAACATGTACACAGTTCCAAAATATCTGTTCAATGCTCTCTCTCTCTCTCTCTCTCTCTCTCTCTCTCTGTGTCTGTCTGTCTGTCTGTCTCTCTCTCTCTCTCTCTCTCTCTCTCTCTCTCTCCTACAAAAGGTACATTTGTCATCACCTGTTATATTCATATGTGATAAAACAATATTTGTAGTTAATATTCTGTGTACTAACCTTATCTGGGACCACTTTAATTTAACTTCTTTAATGTGCTGAATTTGTCTAAACGTTTCTACTCAGTTTATATCTTCATTAAATTTATCGTTCCACTTTTCGCAGCATTTTGGCCTCTTTTCGTCATGAGCTAAAGTATCACAGCACACCCTGGCTCCTCTGTTTACCGAGGTTAAAAGTGTACTATATCGTGGTGTCGAGGCTGTTTCATCACAGTTAATGTGTATGCTTAATTTGTTTGCAAAATTCTTTATTTTCTTAATAACTGATGCATAGCTGAGAACATTTGTTCGCACGTTATATTCAGCAACAAATTCCTCTTAGCTTAAATACGTTCCGTCATTTTCACAAAAATCTGAAATGCAACACACACTGTTCCGAATCCGTTCATTTGGTCTCAGCAAGACATTTTTTAAATTAACTTTTTCGTTAAAAAACAATGGTTCTACAAGAACATCAGCAGCACTCATGGTTTAACAGTACTGGCCAATTTTCTGTGAACTTGAAACACATCCAGTCGGACGAAGGTGCTCCACAGGAACCCCTATTTACATCGTTTTCTTTTTTCGTATTTTGGCTGGCCATGATATTCTTTGGAACATACGATATCAAAGACAGAAAAACATACATGAAAACTGGCCTGTATTGTCTAAAATTGTTTGTGCACATCACGTTTCCTTAGAGCCAAAAATGCATTTAATACATGCACCCAATTAAGATTTTATAGAAAACATAAAGGTGAATGGACCAGCAAGGCAGAAAATGATGGGAAGAGATGAGATAAACCAAGGAAGAAGGCAGAAACAAAGAGAATGACAGAAAAGAGAAAATTTCTAGCACAGAATTTCCAGAAGGTGTGGGGATAATATTTATACTGAAACTAGTGAAAGAGCCCCCCGGCATCCCCACAGAGGTTGGGGGTGGAGGAAGATGAGATACCCCGCCCCACACTCACAAAGCCCTGTACGACCGAAAAAATAAGATAACTCGCCATTTCCTTACGAGTTACGCTAGAGAATAAATAATAGAGTACCAATGTCAGCATCTGTTATTTTTGAAAACCATGTGTTCATTTCCATGACGACAATTTTTCGTGAAATCCTCTTCTAACACTGCATATTTTTGCAGGCTTTGGCAAACGTTTTTGCAGCGGCAGACTCTCTCTTCAGAATATCGGCTCAAGACATGGTCACACACTTCAAAAATTTTGCAATTAATTCAATAAACAGCTGATGAACAAAAAACACTATGACTGTAGTGGAAAATCATTCCGGATTTATCCCTCTTACAGAAATCTTAGTCATCTGCTACGAGAGCTCAACAGATTGAAAAACAGCTGACTAATTCGCAGAATTAAAAAAAACTATCAGTCCAATTTTTTTACTTTCTCTGAGAGCACATTTTTTCTCGGAATCAGCATGTAAATTTTCTCGGATTTCGGAGAAAAATCGGAAGATTGGGAGCCCTGCATATTAACCCTTTGACTCCCGCACCCTATCCACCAACTGCAAAAACTTAACCTTTTGACTCTTACTCTACTCACCACTTTCCTGCAGGAAGCTTGTGGGTAGGGTGAGAGAATCAAAGAGTCAAGTTTCTGCTTACATATCGTGGTTGACAATGCAGGATGCTGGTGGACAGGGTGCGGGAATCAAAGGGTTAAAGTGTTGCCCTCTATCGTACATTCAGTATCATTCTTAATGCATTGGGTACGTTCAACCCATTATGTTGTAACTCCGTTGATTCCTGATTGTTTTTAAATATTTGACTGGAGATATCCACTCATTGCAAATGACATCAATACGGCTGTCTGTTAAAATCTTCAATAGTTGAAAAAAATAATTTTAAGGAAAATGTTAGGAGGAGTACTTTTTTTATCAGTCTATTGTTTATCAGTTTACCCTCCTGTATTTTTCAGAATAGAAAACGGGTCCCGCTAACAGTTCACATATTCTAAAATATTATGCGACTTCCAAGTATACTTATTAACAATAGTAACTACAGTATTAACATGGCGCCAAATCGTGAAAATTTAAATCAAAGCACACACACGCACCAGATATATATATATATATATATATATATATATATATATATATATATATATATATACACGCATGCAATCAACGAAGACAACAACATACAGGGGAAAAAAGTATGTTGTACGGGCCTGAAATGTTATCGGCCCAAATAGAGAGTTCCCACTTATAATGGTTATTTACAGGGGGAAAATATCTTGTACGGGCCTGAAATGTATCGGCCCAAATAGAGTGTTCCCACTTACCTACAGGGTGAAAAAAGTATGTTGTACAGGTCTTAATGTATTGGCCAAATAGAGTGTTCTCACTTATAATGGTTATTTACAGGGGGGAAATACGTTGTACGGGTCTTAAATGTATTGGCCCAAATAGTGTTCCCACTTATATACAGGGAAAAAACATGTTGTACTGGTCTTAAATGTATGGGCCCTAATAGAATGTTTCCACTTACAATGGTTATTTACAGCGGAAAAAAGTATGTTGTAGGAGCCTTAAATGTTACCGGCCCAAATAGAGTGTTCTGCGAGCCCCATACAGTAGCTCATTGGTTTGGGCGTCGTATTCACAGGTTAATGGTTGTGGGTTCGAATCAAGGGGTGTGCTACACGAAAAACTGGCCTTCTCATTGTCCATCTTAACATCGTTGTTGTTCTGATGGTGTCAGTATAGAATTAGATAGGTCCCCTTTCCCCACTTCCCTGGGATGGTTATCCCCGTCGGCCATATCACCTGAGGTGGGTGTCGAGGTAAAAACTGAACGAAATCAATCAATCAATCAAAAAAGAGTGTTCTCACTTCATGAAATATGAAACAAACACCGGTCCATAGTATTCTACATATTTTTTTAAAAAGAAATGGATATATTTTTTTCGTAGCAGCACTTTTCCATTCATGATTTTTTTACATTCTGAATGTTCTCATCCACATGGAAGTTTGAGACCACATAGCTACATATGTGTTCGTATGTTACGAATATTCATTACAGGAAGAGCATTCAGGCACTGGCAAGTGTGTATACGCTGACCTACAGGCCACTTGTACCCACCAGATCGAGGTGTCTAGAAGATTCCAGGCCAGCAGCCAGTGAAAGACACAACGTTTAGCCGCCTGTCCACTTTTGACTACCGTGTTCATCATGAAGAAAGTAGGAATGTTCTGTTCTGTAGATTTTAAAGTCCTACCACTCTGAGAGTATATGAGGACTAGCAAGAAAATTGCTCAAAGAAGCCTTTAAAAATTTTAGTAGCATTGTGAGATACCGATGCTTTATTCGGTTCTCCTTCGTGTATGTCATGCTTTCTTTTATTGTTGTTTAAAGCCCAGCCGTCAGCCATATCATCTGAGGTGGGTACCGACTAAAAACTGATCCAAATCAATCAAAAACTGCCGCATGGTGTTGGTGATCATGGCCCTCCATACGAATCTTAACTACAACTACAGCATACTGAAAACATCAAACACTCACTGTAATTGAAACATAAAAAATTGAAATTGAAACTGAAACTGAAACTGAAACAAATATAATAAGACACAAAATTATCATTTGCTTTGCAACACATGGCACACTGACAGTAATTCGAACATAATAAGAGACAACAATATCACTTACTTCGCAAAACAGCGGCACCAGGACTGGCAGACAAACCCGGTCTGTAACGATGTAAGGAAGGATGTCACAACCTGTCTGCTACTGAACTGAGCCAGTTGGTCTGCAATACTGTGATGAAGCCAACTTCACAACCTGTCTTCTTCTTCTAAGTCAGTTGGTCTGCAATATTGTGATGAAACCAACTTCACAGTCTGTCTTCTTCTAGATCGAGGATCTAAGTCAGTTGATCTGGCAACACTGTGATGAATCGAACTTCTCGATCTGTCTTCTTCGAAGTCAAATTGTCAAAGTGATGGCAGAAGACGGACGTTAGTGTAAAGTGTCTAAGTTGACTCTAGCCACGTCAGGGGAGGGGGGAGGCTAAGCATCGCCAACCGTCGTGATTGGCTTGTGTTTGCATTGGAGGGTGGAGCTTATTCCTGGACATCTAATCAACTTTGACTCTGAAGTGACTACGAAATATCGCCTGATTAGCAGGTGAAGGATGGTGGGGGTGGGGGTGGGTGGAGTGGGGGTGGGGAGGAGGGGTGCTACCTCCCGGTCGTAATTCGATCCTTTTACACACACACATGAACAAATATACACGCGCACACACACACACACACTTTCGCGCACGCACGCACACAAACTCACAGGCACACACACACACACACAGATCCATCCCCCCCCACACACACATACATATCCACCACACACAAAACACACACACCACACAACACACACACATTACACACACACACTGAAGTGACTACGAACTATCGCCCAATTAGCAGGTGAAGGATGGTGAAGGTGGGAGTGGGGAGGAGGTGTGCTACCTCCCGGTCGTAATTCGATCCTTTTACACATACACACACACACACACGAACAAATATACATGCGCGCACACACACACACATTCGCGCACACACGCACACAAACTCACAGACACACACACACACAGATCCATCCCCCCCCACACACATACCCATCCACACACACACACACACACAC